>JAODAL010015307.1:0-84351 GCA_025379985.1 Phyllomedusa bahiana
ATAGTTTTCTCACTACAATGATTCACTTTTAACATATAGGGAATGGTAAAACAAAACGTTAATTAAACACATTGCTCTTTTGATATTGCCCTGGTCAGGAGATATTTTATCTGCTCTGAGTGCATTCAAGTGTCTGTAGGTTGCTGTCCATATCTCTCTTCCTCCTTAGACGCAGAGCAGGGAGTGATTTCACCATGGTCACGGGAGCACAGTCTTTATTGCTAGTGCTTAAAACAGGTGCTAAAAAAAAACCCTTTAAGGGTCTAGTCTTTTCCAGGCTCCATTCCATGAAGCTGCTGTAAAGCAACTCCCTAAATGCTGATAAAAGCATCCTAGACAAAATGGCTGCTCCTATAATCATATACAGGAAACATAAATAAATAAAAAAATGCAATCAGAAAATTACAACAGGTAAGAAGAAAAGAAAATACAGTATATTAGTATCTCATTTTAATTAGTGTAAATATTTAATCTGTCTAGGTTTAAAAAGAGCCTTTTTTTTTTAATGATCTTTTTGCGACAAGCAGTGGATTTTAAAGACATTATACCCGCACTCCCTTTCAAATGGTTTAGTCCTGAAACCTTGTCCTAACAACATTCCAACATTTAGACAGCTCTGTGGTTAGTATAGGGTGCTGTTTCCCCCGAATTTCCACTGTAACTGGTTAATATATCAAATCCAGTTACAGAGGAAATCAGGGGAAAAAAACTGACATAAAAATGTCCTCCAAAGTTAATTTTTTGACCATATGGGGACACAACATGTAAAATAAAAAAAATTAAAACACACGTGCACAAAATAAATTCAAAATTTTTAAAAAACAATTAACAGCCCAAACCACAACTTAATGCCCTGCCCAAATGAAAAAACCCAAAAACTTTACATAAACAAAATATATAAATTTTTATTTATTGTGAGAAGGTGGAGGCGGTTAGCCGAGGGGGGGTATTTTTCCCCCAGGGTATGTCCTATGTGGCGTTAGGGGCCTATGGACCAAGCGTGTAACGAGGCCGGGCTCGGGTGAAGGGAAGGCCGAAGCTTTTGGTGTCAGTAGCTTTTTGTTCGCAGTTTTAGTAAAGCGGTTCCAACTCTTAGTCTGGGTTTGGTTTTTCCTGGAGTGGTAAATAGCAGGGTGGGTGGCCCTCCCCCCCCCAGTTGAGGTGGTTTAGGCCTATAAACCTGGGCCTGCAATTGGTTTGTCTTTTTTGTGGACCAAGCTGCTAAATGGGAAACCCGTGGGGTCTATACCTGTGCAAAAACAGAAGGAATCCCCTGTTTAGGTAGGTCAGCTGGCAAAGATTTTTGTTTGTGTTTTTGGCTTTAAAACCCTTTGGCCTTGTGTTTTGTTTTACCCTCCAAAAAAACCCCGGCAGCGCCCTGAAAATTTTTTTTTTTAAGCGTAGGGTTGTTTTAAAATGGGAATTTTTGGTAAAATTTAAAATATTTATTTTTAATAAATTTTTTTTTTTTTTATTTTTTTTTTTTAAAAAAAAAATTTTAAAATTTTTTTTTTTTATTCTTTTTTTTTTTTTTTTTTTAAAATTATTTATATATTTATTATTTTTTTATACACACACCCTATATTACTACCGTTCAAAAAGTTTGGGTTCACCAGTCAATTTTGTGGTTTTTCCGTGAAAAAATTTTATTTTTATATATCAAATGATTTTTCAAAAGAATAGAAATTGCCCTTGACAAGGTTTTGAAATAATGATTTTTAGTTGAAATATTTTTTTCACTTAAACTTTGCTTTCGTCAAAAATGCTCCCTTTTCAAAAATTACACAATGTAGACCTTTTGGGTTTTTAGCTTTAAATTGCCGGGGTAACTGGAGAAAGTTTACCCCTGCTTCCCGAAGCCCCCCCCACCGTTGGATTGGGGGTTGATTTGGGCACTTTTTGTGTACCCCTCGGTCAAGTGCTCCCACAACAGTCAGTGGGGTTGAGATTTGTACGCGTTGCCACTCCAGTACAGATAGAATACCAGGTGCCTGCTTCTTCCCTAAATAGTTCTTGCATAATTTGGAGGTGTGATTTGGGTTATTGTCCTGTTGCAGGATGAAATTGGCTCCAATCAAGCTCTGTCCACAGGGTATGGCATGGCGTTGCCAAATGGAGTGATAGCCTTCCTTAATCCGAATCCCTTTTACCTTGTACAAATCTCCCACTTTACCAGCACCAAAGCAACCCCAGACCATCACATTACCTCCACCATGCTTGACAGATGCCGTCAGGCACTCTTCAAGCATCTTTTCAGTTGTTCTGCGTCTCACAAATATTCTTCTGTGTGACCCAAACACCTCAAACTTCGATTCGTCTGTCCAGAACACTTTTTTTCCAATCTTCCTCTGTCCTTTTTTTAGCCAGTCTCAGATATGGCTTTTTCTTTGCCACTCTACCCTGAAGGCCAGCATCCTGGAGTCGCCTCTTTACTGTTGACACTGGCATTTTGCGGGTACTATTTAATTAAGCTGCCAGTTGAAGACCTGTGAGGCATCAATTTCTCAAACTAGCGACTCTAATGTACTTGTCTTGTTACTCAGTTGTGCAGCGGGGCCTCCCACTTTGCTTTCTACTCTGGTTAGAGCCTGTTTGTGCTCTCGTCTGAAGGGAGTAATACACACCGTTGTAGGAAATCTTCAGTTTCTTGGCAATTTCTCACATGGAATAGCCTTCATCTCTCAGCACAAGAATAGACTGTCGAGTTTCACATGAAAGTTCTCTTTTTTTTTGCGAGTTTAATCGAACCAACAAATGTAATGCCCCATATTCTCAACTAGCCTAAAGGAAGGTCCGTTTTATAGCTTCTCCAATCAGCAAAACAGTTTTCAGCTGTGCTAACATAATTGCACAAGGGTTTTCAAGGGTGTTCAAAATATCCAATAGCTTTCTTACACAGTTAGCAAACACAATGTACCATTAGAACACTGGAGTGATGGCTGTTGGAAATAGGCCTCTATACACCTATGTATATATTGCATTAACGAACAAAATAACTTTTTGCAATACAGTGGGAAATACTTGGCCACCTATCTGACCTTACTGGGAGTTACCTAGGTGTTACCTATTTTCCCCAGAATCGGACTTTAGGGATAATTCTGAATTAGCTGTCCTGCTGTTCTGCAGTAGAAACTGAGCCCCTTCTGCTGATGATTCTGTGATCTTGATCAGACATGGTCGAACCGAGTTGCATAGGTTCTTTATCTGGGCCTGAATTCTCAGTAGTCGGGGAGGAAGGGAAAATTATTTCAGAATGCTTCCTTTGACGCTTCCATAAATAACGTTCAAGCCGTATAGCGAGGGTTATCAACTCCTCTAGGGTCTTAGATTGCAGATAACTAACTAACAGATCCTTAAGCATCTTTGATAGACCTTGACTGCAGAGGCATTGTAGCTCTGAGTCATTGCACTGCAAGGAATGAGACTAGCGCCTGAATTCAGAGCAATAGTGTTCAACTGGTCACTGCCCCGGTTGAGAGATAACAGGTTAGTCAGCCACTGACCTAACATCTGGTTCATCATACAGGAGACACAAAGCATCAAAAACAAGTCTACAGAAAGTAGTCCTGTAGTAAGGAGGTTATGAACATCACTTGTTGTTCCTCAGTACCAAAGGAATGTGACTTAAACTAAAAATAAAACTTGCAGTTTTCTCAGAACATGTAAAAGGCATAATGACAGGGGCGTCGCTAGGTAGTTTTATTCGGGGCCCGAACAAAGTTGCCTGTGCCCCGAATCTCAGATTGTCGGGTTTCAGGCAGCTGCTGGCCTGAAGCGCTGACGATCTATTTAGTTGTATGTGCGTCCTTTGGACACACATACAGTTCAGGGCCGTTCCTAAAGTGTAAGAAGGGAGGGGGAGGACGACTGCAGGAGGTGACAGGAGCTGAGGAGGGAGGAGGGGGCGTCGGCTGCTCACCGTAGTTCCAGTAGTTCCTGAATCAGGAAGTTAAAGGGGTTTTGCCATGATGTAATGTTGACGTGGGATCCTCCAAAATGGGTTTTTAATCACTTTTCTAAATATATGTGATTAAAAAAATTGCAGTCTGAGAGAGCTACAGCCTTCCTTACATGCCCTTGGTTACTTCAAAGAGTCTATTAGATACGGCCTGACAAGAGCTGGACGGCTTGCGCAGAGAGAGCTTCTTATCTGATGAGACTGAGCTGCATAAGTTTTTAAGGCACCGGGTAGCAATATGTTTTCTTTTGTATACAGAATAAACTAGTTGTAGTGTGATTAGATACCTGCTTTATCTGATGACAGAGAACATGAAGAACCTTTCAAGCTGCTGTGTAGAGTAGGTGTTGGCTTTTGTAGATGGAATCCACAAGTTATAGTTTTATTATTTCAGTGTACATGTCATAAGATCCCTTATGCAGCTCTGTGCTCTCCACTGTGTGCGTCTCTCTCTCTTTCAGCTCCGTGATTTGTTTACATTACATTAGCATCTTAGCAGATAAGGCTCCTGACAGTGCTGTCTGAGGCTGTCTTGCTGACATGCTAATCCACTGTTGTACTGTTTATTATTTCACTTAAGTTTTGAGAAGCTCCCTTGGATTCCTCACTCCTCCTCTCCCCAGCAGCTTCATGACTCAGCGTGATTTGTTGACATTCTGCCTGGGCTGATAAGGAGAGGTAAGAATCTATCTCTGGGCAAATCCCCTTTAAGCAGCAGTGAGTGAGAAGCTCCGCCCCCTGCTGTTATCTCTGCTCCTGGACCATCTCCTGCAGCTACATTGTCCTACCCTGTCCTCATGGCTTCAACAGCAGCAGCTCCCACAGGTACATACATCCTGGAGGTCTCTAGTGAGTGAAGAGCCTCACTGTAGAGACCAGGACTACATAGTATAATATCAGTGAAAAATAATCTTCATGAATATGAACTGTACTGAATGTATATATGTCTGTGTATACATGTGTGTATGTATATGTGTGTATATTTGTGTGTGTATATGTGTGTGTATAATTGTGTATGTATATAGTGTATGTATGTCTGTGTATATGTGTATGTCTGTGTATATGTGTATGTCTGTGTATATGTGTATGTATATGTGTGTATAGTGTATGTATATGTCTGTATACATGTGTGTATATAGTATATGTCTGTACATAGTGTATGTATACAGTGTATGTATATGTATGTATATCTGTGTATGTGTGTATATAGTGTATGTATATGTCTGTGTATAGTGTATGTATATGTATGTATAGTGTATGTATATGTCTGTGCATTTAGTGTATATATGTGTATGTATATGTCTGTGTATACATGTGTGTATATAGTATTTGTATATGCATGTATACATGTGTATATGTATGCATATGTGTATGTATACATGTGTGTATATGTATATATGTATGTAAATGTGTATGTACTGTATATATGTGTGCTCTTATATATGTGTATATATATTTCTGCATATACACACATATCCACAATATTGCCCCATTCACATCACTAAAACATAATCCTGTTTGCTGCAGCCAGACTAAGGGTAAGATCACACTGCGTAAATTGCGGGGCACATTTTGCCGCCTATTTGCGCTTCAATACGCCCAACATGCGCCCCACAATTACAGTAATTCATAGATCTCATAGAGAGCTATGTATTATGTCTGTCTCCCCTGGCGTACAATATGATCATATTGTACACTGGGGGAGAGAAGTGACAGGTCACGTCTTTGCGGCGATTATGCGCCACTGATAGTGGAAGTGAATGGGCACCCCCTGCCCCCCCGTGCTTTAGAAGTACGCACTGAACAGCGCCTACTTCCAAAACATACAGCGTACTGTGGCACGTACTGCCCTAATGGTATGTTCACACAGCATATAGTTGCACGTACCTGTGCGAACAATCGTCTTCGTTGGAAGTACGTGTCTCCCAGTATGTAATTTCAGCATGCCCACCACCTCCCTACACTTTTACTTTTTTTTTCCAAAAGAATGGCAGTCCTTATTTTTTTAGGGTATCTCTGTGGCAGGGAAAAAACACTAAAACCTAGGGCTTAGCGGGTATTTTTACACGACATAATGTCGGTCCTACTTCGGTGGTAATTGGCTTCAATACGCCGACGTACGGACGACATTACGGTAATTCAACCCATTCAGAGCGACGATTTCCCGTTTGGGGGAAATAAATACATGAGAGCTTCAAGGGGGCGCCTTGGCCACTGTTTTTTCTCTGTAAAAACCTTTCCAGTTCCCCAAAAGGGTTTTTAAAAAGCCGTGGAACCCCGCCCTCAGCACAAAACTTTAAAACAGGGCCCCGGCCCCCATGTTTTTGGGCCCAAACAATCCCCTGCAAAAGATCACCCAAAAAAAGCGATCAGGAAGGTTTAACTTGGGCGTGACAGGTGAATACCTAGCAAAAGCATTCTGGGCAATGTTACCTCCTGAAATTGAACCCTCTGAGCAAGATCTTGGACAAACTGCACTAACTGGCATTGGGCACAAGAACCCGATTTGCCCATGGCTACAAGAACAAAATAAACAGGGGGACAGACTAAACAAAGAACAAACAGGTAAGCGAAGCAAGGCAACCCATGGTCAAACCAGAAGTGAACGCAGTACAAAGTTAGCAGACAGGAGAATAATCAAGATCAAGCCAAAAACCAGAAAATAAGGGAAAAAACAACAAAAACAAACGCACAGGAATAAAAGCCAGGATACAAAAGCAATCTCAGGCAATGAGTGAAAACAGGATTAAATACCCCGCCCAAGCCAGGAATTGGGCACATGATTTAACCCACTGACCTCTGTAAATAACCCGGGTGACGAACATAGGAAAACAATTTATACCCCTATTTGGTAACTGCAGGGGTTAAAATTTTTGTCTAAAGAGTACCTGTGTACAACTGCTAACCTTGCCTTCCCCTTCTCCCGCCCCTTGACCCCCGGGCCCCATCTTTGGGGTCAACCTCTCCGTAAGGGGCCCGGGGAATAAGGGGCCCCCGGGGGGGTTCCCCTTTTTCCCAGGAGAGGGGGCCCAGGGGAGGGGGGCCGAACCAGGTGCCTGGCCCCCAAGTTGGGCCCGAGTTCGGCCCCCCAGGCAGTGGGTTTCCTCCCGGGGGGGCGCATCCATCTCCCGAAAAAAGGGCCCCGCGTCCCCGAACGCTCAGAGACTGGGGCCCCGGGGGTTTGGGTGACTGAATTTTCCCTTGGGGGGTTTTCCTTTTGGGTTTGGAGAAAAACCCGCGGAAATTTTTTGGCATCCCCCTGAATTCACAAGGTAAGGGGTTAGTTTTTAGCCCGCGGGCCCCCCAAATGCTGAAAAAATACGGCCGGGGGTAGTCAAAATTTTCCCCGTATGATTCCAAAAGAGCGGGGGACTGGAACGGCCGGGGGGCGAGGGTTTTATTTTAAGGAATAAATTTTTTTTTTAAAAATAAAAAAAGGGCCGCCTGCTTGCCTTTATCTAGGGGCCCTTTTGGCCAAAAAAAAAGGGGGGGCCCGACCCCCCAAATTAAAAGGGGGCCCCTTTTTTTAAAATAAAAGGGGGGCCGACTGGGCCCCCCTACAACTAAAGGGGGCCTATTTTTTGCTAAGATTAAAAAGGGGTGGCCCCGTGCGCCTAAAATAAAGGGGGGCCCTGGGAATGTGCCTTACAACTAAAGGGGGGGACTTTTGGGCCTTTTTAAATGTGGTGCAAATATTCAAAAAGCGGTCAAAAAGTGATCTTGGAAACTGTAGGGCAGTAAGTTTAACCTCTGTTAGTAAATTGTTGGAAGGTTTTCTAAGAAATACTATACTAGATCATATCACTGAAAATAAATATATAACACTGTTCCAGGATGGGTTTATGAATTATCAGTCCTGTCAAACTAATCTCATCAGCTTCTATGAGAAGGCTAGCTTTAGACTGGATCAGGGTGAGACATTGGATGTTATATACACTATGAAAAAAAAAGTTAGGGATATTTAGCCTTTGGTTAAAATTTTAGGATGAACATAACATTTCTTGAAATTTTTTTTATGAAGTAAATGAGACCATCTCTTAACTTTAGATTGCACATATGTTCAATGTTTCAGTACTTTTTGCACAACTTGCTGATCTCTAACAAGAAGCTTAATGGCAAAAATTAACATCATAATTAAACCCCTCGGTGGGCAGCATCTAGGTAGGTATTTCCTCTCTGTATGCATAGACACTCTAAAAATGTGATTGATTGGGGCTGATGCTTGCCATCTCAGCTGGAAGCCAAATAATGGCTTCTGAGTCTATCTTTCATGAATACCATTTTTCTCTACTAGACAAATTAAATAATAGTCTGACTGTAACAGACATGATGCAAAGTAATACTGTAATGTGTTTCAATGTATTAAAATCAATCAAGTGTAGTCCCATAATGAGACAAAAAAAGTAAGTAAAAAAAACAACACAAGACACACTTCCACAATAAAAACTGCTTCCACTATTTTTTATAAAAAAAAATTGAAAATGGTACACAGAAGAAGTTTAACCATTTACGCTGGAATCTCCCTCCTACTAGGTTAGCTCACATGTTCCCAGGCTCTTCAAATCTGTGCTGGAAGGGATGTGGACAGCAAGGCAGTATGCTGCATGTCTGGTGGGGCTGTCCTGAAATAAAGAAATTATGGGTTGCGGTGGCTACACTTATAGCTGAGGTAACTAAAGTGAACACTAAACTAACCCCCAACTAGCAATTTTAGATATTGGCCTAATGGATATTTCTCCTCTGTTCAGGACGGTCCTTTTCCACATCCTCATAGCTACTCGCACTGCAATTGCCCAGTCCTGGATTGACTCCAATGTGCCTACTATTATAGAGATCAGAGGCTGTGTTAATTATGCATGTGCATGTGAACTTTGCCTTTCTGATCCTCCTTACCTGTGCCTTAAAAAGCAAAGTCTACATGGATGTCTAGATATTACACTCCTTAACCGTCCCATCCTCTGCTCTCATGGAGATAAGTTACAAAACCTTTGTACTGCCCTTTCTTTTATCTCTTATTTCTTCTGATGTCGCCCGCCAGTGTTGTTATCCTTATTCGCCTTTTATTAACCCCTTAAGGACCCAGCCAGTTTTGGCCTTCGTGACACAACCCTACTTTTGAAATCTGACATGTGTCACTTTATGTTAGAATAATTTTTTTACAATTTTACCTATCCAAGTGATTCAGAGAATATTTTCTCGTGACACATTGTGCTTTAAGTTAGTAAGAAATTTTGGTCCATACAATCCTTGTTTGTTTGTGAAAAATATCAAAATTTCGTGAAAATTTTAGTTCTAAAATTTCTGTGTGCAAGACAAGAGCATAGACATTAAATACATTTAATATCTATGCATTTACTTGTTGATATGTGCATTTTTTCCTGTATTATATTAATGTGAATTTATGGGGATAACCTGCCTTCCAAAAAATGGATTTAAAACCGATGAAAAAGCCTTGTTCCCCCAAAAATGATACCAATAAAAACGTCAACTCATCCCCAAAAATCAAGCTGCTATAAAGCTCCGTACTCAAGAATATAAAAAAAGTTATGCTCTCAGACTATGGCGATGCAAAAGCGTATTTTCCTGTTTGAATAAAAGTTTTTTTTTGTGTGAAAGCAGTAAAACATAAAAAAAATTACAAATTGGGTATCGCTGTAATCATATCGACCTGCGTTTTAATCGCTTTTTTTTTTTTTTTTTACTGCACTCACCATGCGGGTTTATTAGCATGACAGATTTATAGGATGGGTCGTTATACCAAATATGGGTACTTTATTTTTATCTTTTTTGGGGCGATTGGTCTTCTTAAAGGGGAAAAGGGTGGTGTACATGTTTTTATTTTATTTTTTGTGAGTGTGTTTTACTGATTTTTCCCTTTTTTCACGTGTTCACATTTTTTTTTTTTTTGACTTTTCCCCGGGGGGGAATTGAATGAGTGATCTGAAGATCACTCATTCAATAGAAATCAATACACAGCTTATTGCTGTGTACTGGTCTCTATGGCAACTGTCTATCACCATGCCCGACCATGCCTACAGGGCACAGCCGGGAATGGTGACGTCACAGACAGCCCTGAAGGTATTTTTTACCTTTCGGGCTGTCACTCAGGAGAGAGTGGAGATTGTGTGGCTGCTGGCGCCGACAGTTTTTTTTGTGTAATGTATGCACAATGATATTTTTATTTAATACTTATTTTAAAATATTTTTTTATTTTTTCTACACTCCCTTATGTTTTCACTTTTTTTCTTTTAATCCTATTAAGGGATAACTATTTGAACCAATTTTTTTTTTAACACAGTATGTATTAGTATGAAACAGGCTACTGTTAGAGCAATAAACAGTGTGCTCTGACAGCAGGCCTTCTATACAGACAGCTCTTAAGCTAATCTAGGTCCACATAGATGATTGAACAGACTTTCCTGTAGCTCAATTGGGCACTGGGAATCCCAGTGACCCAATGGGGTAAGGAAATCCATTTTAATTATTTATCAAAGGATATAATGGTGGGGATCAAAGGTTTCCTCTGATCAAAACAGAGACTGCTATAGGAACGGAATTGTTCCTAGCACAGTTAGGAGCAGCAAACCCCCTCTCTAGGCAGTGATGTCTTTTGTCGTGGCTGCTGACAGAGAACATGAACCTTCCATAATCAAAAGACAGTGGGCAGTTGTTAAAGGGTTACACAAAGTTGAGGAATACCTTTATATTTGTCATAATGAATCAGAAAACACAACTGTCTCTGGAAAAGTTTAGGCATCCAACTTATTTTTCAGCAATGTCAGGATAACTTGGAGCGCTTCATGCCTGAGTGCTTACATTTTAATACAAATTTAATTTGCTGCTGAGTGAATAATCAGCAGAAGAATTTCATAAAATGTTTTAAATGTGTGTATTTGACATAGTACTTATCATACTCTCTAATTTAGGCATCTGCTAATTACCTGGCACTGTTATATACAGATAACACCTTATCCATTTACAGGTGTATTGTAAATTGTGTATCAAATATCGGTGGTTGCATATTCAGAAAATAGTGATGGAAGATGGTTCTTTGCATTCAGCATCCATTTCTTTGTATGCAGTATGTTCATGCAGTTAATGTGTTAGAATTGGGGAATACTGGGTTAGTAATACATTTAAATCCAGAAGCCATGGGCCCAGATATTCATTCTGAATTCCTGGAAGAAATTTATGTTTGGATGTCATTTCCTGCCATAGTGCCAGTGGCCTTCTTAGCTCAAAGACATAATGCTAGGTTAATGAGCTTCAGAGTTAATTGGACTTGACTTGTATGTCTGCGTGCCAACTGTAGGCAACATGGATTGCTATTGAAATACTTTAATGCCGATATGTCAGAAAAATGTCTGCTTGCACTGGACTGTATACTGTATTTTATTGCTCTTTTACTAATACTGTACTATTAGGATTTTGAGATGAGCAATTTGCTATAATTGTGTTTCACCAGGGGTTAAATTTCCAATATTTCCCTTGTTTAGGACAATGGGAGATGAAACAGAACTGTATAATGTTTTTTCTGTGTCTACTGTCTCACAAACACAAAATAACGCACACTAATCGGAAATTTGCTTATCATGAAAACTTGTGCTCATCTAGAATAGGGATTTAATTTTAAGCATCATATGCAGGCCATTCCTACTGATAGAATTCTGTCATATCAGTAAGGCTTTATGTGCACAGCACACAGAGTCGACTGGCTTTCAAAATGTGTCAGTATTCCAAAACCATAGTACAGACCATGTACACAATGAATGCCACAGTATTCTCCACTGAAAGCAGTGATGTAACTACCAATGCCAAGCAGTTGTTGCTAAGCAAATACCAATTAGCACAGTTTTATCTAAATATAAATTACTAAATAAACTGCATATTAACTATTATTGCTAATTATTTTACAGTCATTAATTGTAGGAGCTGTATAGATTGGCACAGGGAGGAAGAGGATCCTGCCCATAAGGGCTTACAATCTACAAGGGATGCCAAACAGTAGGAGAGGGTATAAGAAATTTTGTGCACAGTGCTGTAAAATAGCTTCAAAAGCTTCAGAGATTATCAACTAGTGTTGCTCAAATAGTTCCGTGTTCAAATTGACACTGGTTTAACCAAACTTGTTGAAAAATTTACTTAGGAAACCTGAACCTTATTTATTTTCTCTAACCCTGACTCTAATCCTATCCGTTAACACAGTATGATAATTTACCATTCCCCTTTGCCCCTGGTCTTCTGGCACTCCTGATGTGGCATCATTGCCAGTCAAACCAGAAGTTATGTGGTTGGACCAGGATTGCCACAGAACAGTAATTTAACCTATTAAAAACACTAACCTTAACCTAAATTTAGAATTATGGTTGATTTTGTTAGCAATCTTCACCAAAAACTTGATTTGGACCAATCCTGAGTAGCTTAGTTTTGAGTTGAATTTGACATTGACCCAAATCCAAAGCACATTATACCCAACCAAAGTAATTAACCCCTTACTGGCATATGATGTATGAGTATATCAAAGGCAACACATATTTGTCTAAAATTGATGTACCTGTATGTCAAACTTATTTTGTGGGCTCAGAAACAGAACCCGGACAAGCATTGCTTGGAACCAGCTGTATATTACAGTGTATGACCAAGATTAGACCAGAGTATTTCAAAGGTAGTTTATTAATCCTTTAGATGCAACAATCAATTGCAATTGCATACCAAAAGGTTTGACAGAGGGAGGAAAAATAAATAAAGACATGATTTTCAGAATACCATCATGCAGTTTCACAGAGCCCCTGCTATTCTTAGTTATTCCTGTTATACTTACTTGAGTGCAAGATGTTTATAAAGTGTAGCATTCAGGCTGCAGAGATCCAAATTTATTTCTTGAGGGGTGTTATTTCCAAAATGAGGTATTTTTAGAGGTGTTATTAAGTTTTAACATCTTAAGGTTTCAGCAAATCTAAAAAGGTGCCTAAAAATGTCCTATTAAAAATAAGGCCCTTAAATCTTTTTCTCCAAATCTTTTTCTCCAAATCTGTTTCTCCAATACTGAGGATTGTGGTTGAGTCAGAAACCACACTAAGACCATATATGAGATATTTCTAAAAACTGTAGAATCATTAGAATCAATATTGAGTTTTTCTCTGGTAAAATCTGCCGTGTTCCAGTAAAAAAAAATATGGATTAAAATTGAAAATCTGCAAACAAAGTAGAATTTTAAAATTTCACCTCTGCTTTGCTTTAATTTCTGTAAAACACCTAGAGGGTTAACAAACTTTCTAAATGCTTTGACTACTTTAAGGGGTAGTTATTTTAAACGGTGTGATTTATGGGCATCCTCAAACGGAAGGTGGAGGAGCGCAAGGTCTCTAACATCCACCAGCTCTGTGATATTGTCACATTCTAAGGGAATAAAATGGTGGGTATGTGGATCCTCTGGGCCACCATGAGCGTAAATGGTTAAACTCGTGGCAGTAGCCAAAATGTGGAACAAGCCAACAGGTGCTGGAACAGTTGACAGGACACAGAAGCTATAGCTGTAGGCAGGTAATGCAGTCCCAGGCACGTAGTGGACTTGATACAGCGGTAGATATACAGAAGGCATTATAGCAGACTACGACTAAGCTCTATGTAGGAAAACAACAACGAACTGACCCTGGAACAGGGGCAGAAAGTTCTTTTTATAGCCAGAGGTCAGGAGGCAGGTATTTGGGACACTGTCCCTTTAAATACTGATGCACTGCCACAGGCGCGCACACACCGCAAGGAAGCCAGAGAGGACAAGTATGAGCCTGAGCAGGGGCATGGAACAGTAAATATAAATGAGCAGTGGAGAAAGCCGCTGGGACAGGTGGGACAGAGCCAATGGAGACAGCTGTAGGTGTGGGGACATGTCCATGCCCACGGCTCCCGTGACAGTACCCCCCTTGAACCCTCTCCTCCGGGAAAATCTGGTACCCCGAAACAAACCTGGGGTAACCACCTCCTCGGTATCCCAAGAGCTGTCTTCAGAGGAGATGTCAGACAAGTCCAGGTTAACTACTTGGACCAGGGGAGCAGAAACAACAGAACCGGTAGGTAGGGGGAGAGGTGGGCAGGAATCAGAGATGTCTTGACAGACCAGGGACTCTCTTACACAGGAGGCTCCTCCACTGGAAACACAGAAGAAACGGGCAGAGAGTGACATAGCTTGTCCATTTGGATAATTTCACCCATTTTCCAGTCCAACAATGGACTGTAGTACTGGAACCATGGAAGACCAAGCAAGACCGGAGCAGAAGAACTAGGCAGGATGTAGAAACAGATTTCTTCTTGTTGGGAACTTCAATCTCGAAGAGACATGGGTTTTGTATGGAGCTGGATAGGCTCCTTCAGGTGGATGAAGAAAAACCAGAGTCCAGTAGAGCAGGAACATCGAATGAAGCACCAGATGAATAGTGGAGAGTGACCAGAGTGGTCATGGTCACCTCATCCATGTAACATTGGCACTTGGGTTTCCACGGCGCAGCTAGGTGGACTGGGTTCAAGAAGTGTTGGGCACTGCCACTGTAGAGACACAGATTCAGACTGAGCCCTCATTTTGAGGGAATACAGGTGTCTGGTGAGGTAGACCTGGGAGTGCAGGTACAAGGCACGGAGATTTGCGAGACCAGGAGGACAAAGACTGCCAGCGAAGTTCTAGCTCCCTTTCAGCAAAGCGGATGCCAATCCGGGTAGCCAGAGTGATGAGATCCTTCCAGAGTGGTAGGTTGGTCACAACCAGCCAACTCCTCCTTGATGTGTCCATCAAGGCCCCCAAGAAGGCAACAATGAGGGCTTATTGTTCCACACAAGCTCTGAGGCCAGGATGCAAACTGGATGGCATACTGGTACACCTTGGAGTTGCCTTGACAGAACCAGAGCAAAGATGATGCAGAGGAGATATTGCGTCCAGGTTGCTCAAAATTTTTCTGAAGGCACTCAGGATTTCTTGGAGATCCCCTGTCTGCAGATCCCCTCTCTCCCAGAGAGGTGAGGCCCAGGCCAAGGTTTCACCTTAGAGCAGGTTGATGATAAACACCAGCCTGGCACGGTCAGATGGAAGCTGGTGGGCCTGAACCACAAACTGTATAGCACACCGATTGAGAAAGCCGCAACAGGAATGGGGATCCCCGAAGTAGAGGCCAGAAAAAAGACAGGGACTGGTCATGGCTGCAGGAGGCAGAGATACTGCAGGTGGCGAAGCAGATGTAGGTGCCAGTACAGATGTAACTTCATCCAAACGGGTGGTAATTGTCTGTAGCTCCTGGAAGAGTTGCTCCAGGTGGACGCCATGACGGTTCACTACGGCTGCCAGATGCTGGATATCAGACAGGATCACATCGGCGGGATCCATAATTATGTTCAGTTTGTACTGTCACGTTCTAAGGAAATAGAATGTCGGGTATGCAGCCACAGCAAGTGTAGATAGTAAAGCTCGCAGCAGTAGCCAAAGTGCTGAACATGAAAACAGGTACTGGCAGGTGCTGGCACAGGTGACAGAACACAGCAGATGCAGCCGTAGGCAGGTAACGTAGTCCCAGGGAGGTAGCGGACTTGGTACAGTGGCAAATATACAGAAGGTATTATAGTTGACTGGTGCTGATAACGTACAGATAACGCAGCTAACAGCAGTAATAAAGCAGCCAGGAGTCAAGCTCTATGTAGGAAGACAACAATGAACTGACCATGGAACAAGGCCAGGAAGTTCCTTTTATAGCTAGGGATTCCAGGTCAAGAGATGGGTCATTGGGACACTGTCGCTTTAAATACTCGTGCACTGCCCCCTAGGGGTGCGCACACACAGCGAGGAAGCCAGAGAGGACAGGTACGAGCCTGAGCAAGAGCGTGAAATGGTGAGTATAAATGAGCGGAGGAGGAAGCTGGGATGGGGTAGGTGGGACAGAGACAGCGGAGACCACTGCAGGTGTGGGGACAGGATTATGGATCAGTGGAAGAGGATTCCAGTGGCAACTTGTGAAGCTCTAGTGAACTCCAGAGTGCGTCTAAGATTCGCCGCCCGAGGTAGTGCGATCATACATGCCGTGTAAAGTCCGCCGCGCCTCGCCAGTGTGTGGGGCGCAGTGCGGGGACTTATGACTTAATTCAATAAATTCATTTTTATTTCTTTATTTTCGTTAGCCAATGATCAATAGTATGGGTGTAACGAAAATAAAGAAATAAAAATGAATTTATTGAATTAATATTTTTTTTTTCGTTACCCCCATATTATTGATCATTTTATATACAGATCGGTACAACTTCGGGAGTCTTATTTTATTTCGGGCACGTACAGTTTTATTCCAGATTGCATTAGAAAACCCATAAGAGCGTCGCTCGCTCTCCCATTGGTCCAAATAACCGCGCCTCTTTTAACTTAGCCAATCACAAACAGAGCTCGCTCTGCATTTCTTTTCCCCATAGAACTCTATGAGAAGGTAGCTCAGCCACTGATTGGCTAAGCAGGACGAGCCCCTCTTCCCCCCAACCAATCACAGTACTAGAATATTTCCCATAGACAGTAATAACTTTTAGGGCGCCCTTCTATCGCGCCCTTCTTTCTCCATTCAAAATAGACGCACTACATATGATTGGTGGATTCATATCTGCCGCCTGGGCTCAACCAATCAGCTCTTTTCTGCCTTTTTTACTGTATTTTGAACTGTCCGCCTTTTCATTTGATTGGTCCATACTTCTCCATAGATTATAATGGTTCCCTGTCGCTCCTATTCTGATTGGTTGGTTTCTGCCGACCAATGAAAAGAGCTTAAAGAATTTAAATTACTGTATTTTCCGGCAATTCTCTATATCCCAATTCCTGATGTAGCGCCGGTCTCGGCTACAATCGACTTGTGATTTGATTGATTTATGTTTATAGAAGGTTTCAGCTCTTTTTCAGAACATATTTTACACTTAATAAAAATGATTTTTTTAATCATACTCCATGCCGCACGGCGCTGAGAGCCGAGATTTCATTGCCGCAATTTGGCCATAGACTACAATGAGACAAGGATCTCGCGTTCTGATTGGCCGAGATAGCCAAGCCCCCGCTAGCTCAACCAATCAGCTCTTTTCTGCATTTTTACTGTATTTTGAACTGTCCCGCCTTTGATTTTGATTGGTCAAAATTTCTCCATAGGTTATAATGGGTCCCTGTCGCTCCTATTCTGATTGGACAAGATTGCCAAGCCCCCGCTAGCTCAACCAATCAGCTCTTTTCTGCATTTTTACTGTATTTTGAACTGTCCCGCCTTTGATTTTGATTGGTCAATACTTCTCCATAGGTTATAATGGGTCACTGTCGCTCCTATTCTGATTGGCTGGTTTCTGCAGACCAATGAGAAGTGCTTACAGAATTTGAATTACTGTATTTCCCGGCAATTTCCACGATTCTAATTCCTGATGTAGCGCCGTTCTAGATTTTTGGAAAGTGATTTTTTATTTTTTTTTATTAAATAAGGTTTGAGCTCCTTTTCTGATAATGTTTTACGCCTTTATAAAGGCCGCACGGCGCTGAGAGCCGAGATTTCTTTTGCGATCTTCTTTATGTTTCCTCTCATGTTACGTTCACGCTTCACTTCGCCTCCGCCAGATCATTTAGACCAGAATAAACCAGGTATGCCTGTCGCAGCTGGAGAGCGCTGCAATGCGCCGCACTTTGCCGACCCGCGATCGTACATGCCTCGGAGTTTTTGAGCGCGCCGCGTCCCGCCCCAGAACGCCCACACTGCGCCCACACCGCGCCCATTACAAGCCCCTTCATGCGAGGCGCAGCCAAAAGTGGCGAACGCTGCGCCTAACATCGAATCCTGCGTCCGACAGCGAATTCGGGCCGGTGAAGCGTAGGATACGCCAGAAAACAGGCATAAATCCCGTTCATACATGTCGCCCTTTGTGCACAATTAGTCCATTTTCACTTAGGGGTGTACTCAATTTTGTTGATAGCAATTTAGACGTTGATGACTGTGTGTTGAGTTATTTTGAGGGCACACCAAATTTAGACAAGCTGTACAGTGACTACTTTACATTGTATCAAATTGTCATATCTTCTGTGTTGTCCCATGATACTGTATCTATTCTACTGATAGCAACAGCAGCACAAAGCGTGTGTACTTTGAGGACACCTCATTCTGGAACCAGGCATGGAACCTGCCCTGATTTAAACATTGTTGCTATATCCTGTGGATTTGTCATAAATTAGTGAGATGGAAATATTTATTTACTGACTGAGCGCCCATACATGATAAACTTTCGGGTTGTATACTAATTACGCAGCTGCAAGAATGGAGAGTCACCTGTCAGTGTTATTACCAGTCCTGCCTTACCGATTGCTGTATTGAACACTGAATATAGAGAATACCAGGAAGCCTTACAGATTCCTGCTCCAGGCTTCAGGAGTTATGTAACCACCACGGCTCGATAGTTACAGGTGCTGCTGGGTCTTAACAGAAACAGATCAGCTCTGCAGTTAGTACAGGGGACTGCTTTCCCCTGTATTGCAACTGTAACTGGAGAAATTACATGAACCCCAGCCCCAGGAGATATCAGAAGAAAATAAAAAAAATAAAAAATGCCTCTCAAAAGTCTTTTTCTGACCTTATGTTGGACACAATATGTACAATAAAATAAAAACTCCCCCTCCCCCCACAATCCTAAAACCTGATATCTCCTATACATAAATATCAAGGAAGAAGTGACACAATTACATAAAAAAGGCTAAAAATGTGTTATAGCATTCCAACCAGAGTATACTAAGGGAAGGTGCATGATCAGAGAGAGGGGTAAAGAGGGAGTGTGGAAATTGTAGCACTTACATTAATGCCTCATATTAATTGTGTTAAGTGATGAGCGAGCCCTAAAAAGTCTGAGTTTGAGTTGAACAGTGAACCTTGAGAAGTTCGCTTCGAACTTTGAACCCCATTAAAGTTAATGGGAGAAGATGTTCAGGTTAATTTTTTATACCTATACAGGTGAGGAGAAGCTGTAAACAGCATCCAGAAGAAGAATAAACTGGAACAACTTAGTGAAGAAAATTTGGCTCTAAGAGTCACAGAAAAAAAATTGAGATGCTAAAATAATTAATTCCTTTCAATGGTTAACTGAAAAGATGAGGACAGCGTAGATATAGGAGGTGCAGCGGTAGACACCGGTATTGGAAATTGCACATGGTAACTGTCAGGAGCCCAGTTTCACTTTTTGTACCAGGGCCCAAGAACATGTGATATATGTGGTGGCAGCAAGAGCATCCCAATGGAGAACATAGAGGTTCAGCTGGCAGGGCCGTAGTTATATCGGTTCAGTGGTAACCACGGCTGCCATCAGTCATCTATTAACCATTTCAGGGCCCCATGAAACTAAATCAAATGGGGCCCTCATCCATTACTAGTTCCTATTTTTTAAGATATCAGTGGGCACCTTTTTGATTAGGGCCCCTGACAGGAGTACTGTCCTATTGGCACCCCAGCCAGTTACCATGTGCAATTTCTAATACCTGTGTCAAAGGGGCTTTTGGGACACCTCAAGATGCAGGGCCCCGTAGTGGCTACTACTAACAGGGGTGCCAATAGGGAAGTACTCCTGTCAAGGACCCTAATCAAAAAGGGGCCCACAAATATGTTAAAAAATAGGAACTAGTAATGGTTGGGGGTCCCATTTGATTTGGCTGTATGGGGCCCTGAAACGCTTAATAGAAGACTTATGGCAGACGAACTGATGACTGATGAATGACTGATGTTAATAGATGACAGATAGAGTGTGTATTTCACATTGTCAAAAAGACGTGCTGCAAATTACTAGTCGATGACATCGGCAGCCGGGGCAACAAAATTGTCCACGCTTGATTCATTTTGATAAATGTAAAATGATCCACATTGTCAGGGGAAAGATGGATATGTCTGTCAGTTATCACCCCGCTAGTTGTACTGAATGTGCATTCCGAGATAATGCTGGCTGCTGGGCAGGATAAAACTTCTATGACGTGTCGAGCAAGCTCAGGCCATTCATCCAGTTTGGACACCCAGGAGTTGAATGGGTCCAAATTAAGTCCAAAACATCAGTGTTGAGCCGCAGGTAGTCATGGACCATGGTCTTAAGGCGGTCTCTGCGTGTCTGAATGCTGCCCTACCATGAAGGCATTGGTGAGGTGGTAAGCATGGATTGCAAAATGTCACCCAGTAAGTTTCTGCCACACTGCCTGCTGATGCAGCTACTTGCCATTCTACTGCTGGCACGTTGCTGACGTTGTTCCACCGTGACATTAGAATGTGAAGAAGATACAAAAGATGTCTCAAATTAGTCAATGAGCACTGTCTCAAATTCCTGCATTCTACTGTCAAATATTGTGGGTGGAAGAAAATTGCTCACTTTTGTCTAGTAACGTGGAACAAGGAGGCTGGCCACCCAATAATTGCTGTTAATTTTTATTGCCTTGATGCGTGGATCATGTTGCAAGTAATGTAGCATCCAAGCACTAATGTGTGAGATGCTGTCAGGATCTCCCAAGCCTCAGGGTCGAGGGGCACTAACCAGATCTTCCTCCTTCTCCTGTAACATGTGCCAACCTTCTACCACTGAAGGGGAATCAGTACTGGTGGTGTTCACCTCTGCCTCCTCACCCTCCTCCACGTCTTCATCCTGACCATCACCAGAGCCCTGGCTAGCCTCATGAGCTCTACTCTGTGAGCTGAACTGCCATCCTGCATCCGTCCTCGAACCACCGTCTAAAGAAGACCTATACAATAGTGAACCAGTCGTGCCTTCTACATCCTCCGGCGAGTAACGCTCTTTGTCCGCCGCCTCCTCCTCCTTCTCCATCACTGCTGGGACCTGCCTAACGCTTGTTCCGGTAAAAATATAACCGCAATGATCATGCTGACTATGCCATCGTCCTGACTGACCATTTTGGTGGCCTCTTCAAAACTGCCATGGATGGTGCAGAGATCCTTCACCTGGCTCCACTCTCTATAGGTCAACAACCCGAGGTACGCAACACTGCAAGTCAGGCCATGCAACATTTCATACTGCATAATGGCATTACGCTGCTTCCACAATCGCTGGAGCATGTGGAAGGAGGAATTTTTAGCATGTTTTCCCCCCATCACATATCCGAAAGGCTGACGGGGAACCCAGATCACCCCTGCCCGTCATTGCAAAAAGCAAAGTGTTATTGGGCCCAAAAATGTTTGCTAAGAACCCCCCGAGGGCCCTTTCCCAAGAAACAATCAAGAGGACGCGGGAGGCTTGAAAAAATTTCTCCCAAACCAGGTTCATGATGTGGTTGGGCCAGGCAAAAGGGATGTCGTAATTAAAAACCCAAATTTTAAAAGGGGACAAGGAGATTTCTTTCCCCTTGTCCACACCCAAAATTGCCCGGGGCCCCGGTTTTTATTTCAAACCCCGCCCCCTTTTTCCTGAGTTTCAAAAGAGCCCCTTCCCCCAGCTCCCAGACCCGTGTTTGGGTTTATGGTCTTTCCAAGACAAATTTAATTTGGGGAACAGCAAAAGAAAAAAAATCACCATAGGGCCCTGTCACCAGCAAACTCACCCAGGGGGTAGTCAAAAGAATGTAATGCCCTTTAAAAACCGGGGCTAAAATAGTCCATGTGTTTTTTATTGGAAGGACTTTGGTTGGGCAAAACATCAAAACCAAAGCGCTGGGAGATCTTTTCTTTCCCAAAGTGGGGGGCCAAGGCAGGACGCTTTCCCGGCCCAAAAAAATGGGCCCGCTCGGCATCTGATATTTGGGTTTGGGAAAACCCAGGGCCCCTGACGTGGTTGGGGCCCATCTTTGTGCACCATCGAAAAAGGGAACATTTCCAAGGCCAAAAGCCTGGCAATTCCAAAAATTCAGGGTTTTGGCTTTGGGGATGGGGAAAAGGGTGGAAAAACGTTTCTTATGCACACTTGGTACACCCGAAGGCTGGCCCGCTGGAAAAGGGCCCGCTGTACGGGGTGCAGGGGCCCATTTCTTTAAGGGGAAGATGTAGGCCCGTGTTTGTTTTGGGGGGAATTGGCATACATTAAATTTTTGGGGGTGGGGAAAGGTTTTTTTTCCATTTCTGCTCCGGCACAAAAAGCAGCAGAGACTGCTTTGGGCTTGGGAAAGTGGGGCCCCGGACAGGGAAAGGGGCTTTTTTTCTCTATGGGAAAGCTTCCCCCAACAATTCCCGCTTTACATTGGGTGTTGGGCCCTTTTTTGCCCCGGGGTTTTCTTAAAAATCCTTAGATTCTTTCCCCCACTGCAGGGGCGTCGCTAGGCAGATTCATTCGGGGCATGAGCCCCGAATAAATCTGCCTATGCCCCGAATGTCTGCAGCTCCAGGCCGCTGCCGTGGGCCTGGAGCGTTGCTTGGTGCGGGCGCCTGCTGATCTCTCTGTCGGAGGCAGGACGGATCGTTCCCGTCCTGTCTTCTCCCCCGTATATATCAGCCTTGCTGAGCGCTGTACATAAAACGCAGGGCCGTACTTACAGGGCGTGCAGGCCAAATAAGCAAAATGTTTTTTTTTTTTTTTCAGTCCCCTGCCTTGCTGCTCAGGTGCTAAGTGTGTGAAAATGCTGCTTTTTCTGTGGAGGGAGAGGAGGTGGGCAGCTTTGTGGCAGGCTGTGTGCCGTGACTTACTCTTGGCTGCGGCTGCTCCACAGTCCTGGTGCTCAGGAGCACCTCAGCAGAGCCTGCTGTCTGTCGGGTCAGGGAGCAGGAGGAGGGGGCGCACTGACAGCACGGCTGGAGATGAGCTCAGAGGCAGGAAGTTCCTCACTGTCTGTGCTGTGTCCCCCCCCCCCCCTCCCCCCCTGCCTCCTGTGCGCCTGGGGATGTCACCAGCACTATCCAGGAGCAGCTCTTCTGTGTCATGACCCCCCCCCTCTGAAGTCTACAGGTTAGTTTACAGTGTGTGTCTATGTGAGTGTGTGCATTTTTGTATATAAATGTGTATGTTAATATGTGAGTGTCTGACTATATTTTTTATGTGCCTTTTGGTGAGTAAAATGCACATTTTATGCACCAAAATGTGAATCAAAAACGCACCTGCACTGTTCCTAGTGGTGTAGCTACCTATCTGCCTCTCTACCTGCTGGGGGACCTATAACCTGCCTCTCTACCTGCTGGGGGACCTATAACCTGCCTATATACCTGCTGGGGGACCTATAACCTGCCTCTCTACCTGCTGGGGGACCTATAACCTGCCTATATACCCGCAGGGGGACCTATGGCCATACATGCCAACTCTCCCGTTTTTGGCGGGGGGGTTCCGCTATTTGGGGTCCCCTCCCGCCCTCCCAGGGGAGTTGGCATTTCCCCCGCCGCCTGCTGGCGGCGGGGGTCCTTTAAATGGCCGCGGCGCCGGAGTAGCGCTGGTGCGCTACTCCGATGCTGCCGGTCCGTTCCCACGGGCGGGTGTAGCGGGCGTAGGGTCCGCTCACCCACCCGCGGTCTCACTGTGCGGGGAGGAGGCAGGAGGGAGCGCTCCGTTCTCCCTCCTCCCCCTGTATGTCCGGCGCCGCTGCGCGCCGTGCATACAGATCAGCGGCACAGGGGAAATGATGCGCGGCTGCTCTCATTCCCCCTGCGTCGCTGAGGAGATTGGGCAGGAGCCTGGCCGGAGCTGCAGGAGCCTGGTCAGGTAAGTGGAATTTATTATTTTATTTTTATTAACTACATGGGGGGCTCTGCCTGGCTACAATGGGGGGGGTCTACCTAGCTGGCTACAATGGGGGCAACTACCTGGCTGGCTACCATGGGGGCAATACCTGGCTGGCTACAATGGGGCAATACCTGGCGGGCTACAATGGGGGCAATACCTGGCTGGCTACAATGGGGGCAACTACCTGGCTGGCTACAATCGGGGCAACTACCTGGCTGGCCACAATGGGGGCAATACCTGGCTGGCTAGAATGGGGGCAATACCTGGCTGGCTACAATGGGGGCAACTACCTGGCTGGCTACAATGGGGGCTATACCTGGCTGGCTACAATGGGGGCAACTACTTGGCTGGCTACAATGGGGGCACTATCTACCTGGCTACTAAAGGGGGCACTACCTGGCTGGCTACTAAAGGGGGGGCAACTACCTGGCTGGCTAACTAAAGGGGGCAACTACCTGGCTACTAAAGGGGGAAACTACCCGAATACAAAGAGGGCAACTACCTGACTATTAAAGGGGGCACTACCTGGCTACAAAGGGGCAACTACCTGGCTAACAAAGGGGGGCATTACCTAGCTACAGAGGGGGGCATCTACCTTTGCTACAAGGGGCATCTACCTGCCTTAAGGGGCACTACCGGTTATGGGGGGCTACTACCTGGCTATAAGGGCATCTACCTGGCTTTCTTCCAAAGCCATTATGTAGCTAGGCGGAGTGGGTGTGGCTTTTTTGAAGGGGCTGGCACACAAAAAGAAGGGCATGCCATGCAAATTTTTGCCGCGACGCGCGCCGCGCGCCGCCCTCTTTGAACTCCTGCTTTTCCATTTTCAAAAGTTGGCAACTATGCCTATGACCGGCCTATACACCCGCTGGGGGACCTATAACCTGCCTATATACCCGCTGGGGGACCTATAACCTGCCTATATACCTGCTGGGGGACCAATGACCTGCCTATATACCTGCTGGGAGACCTATGACCTTATAGAATTAATTTATCATGGTGGAAGAGCATACTAAAGAAGATAATATAAAATATAACTTTTTATAGTCTATATATAAAAACTTATATCTCTCACAGCGCTAAAGAAATTGAACATAAAAAAATAATAAACCGCAAACGCAATACCTACATAGGGACAAGCTATCAAAGGGATCAATTGTATATAAACAATTCTGATCCTAGTAGCCCTAACGTGTATTCTATTACACCCCTAGCCTATTATACGGGGTATAAGAACGTCCCAATAAGGACGGCCCCGGCTGGAACCTGTCCCTAATGTATCATACCCTAAATTTCCCTAAGCATTTAACACGGAAAATAGGGTAGAAAAAATACGCCTTACTTTCTTAATTGTCCCAACATGACCTATGACCTGCCTATATACCCGCTGGGGGACCTATAACCTTCCTATATACCCGCTGGGGGACCTATAACCTGCCTATATACCCGCTGGGGGACCTATAACCTGCCTATATACCTGCTGGGGGACCTATAACCTTCCTATATACCTACTGGGGGACCTATAACCTGCCTATATACCCACTAGGAGACATATAACCTACCTACATACCTGCTGGGGGTCCAATAATCTGCCTATATACCTGCTGGGGGACCTACAATCTGCCTATATACCTGCTGGAGGACCTATAACCTGCATATATAGCTACTGGGGGACCTATAACCTGCTATATACCTACTGGGGGACCTATAACCTGCCTATATAGGCATATATACCTGCTGGGGGGGCTCTATATACACTTGCCTTACTACTAGAAGGCCCTATATATACCTAACTGCTGGCTGCTTACAATGACAATGACGCTGATTTTACATAGCAATAAATGGGAGTCGCTTTACTGTCATATTTGAAGCTTTTTTAGGGGGGGATTACCCCAAAAAAGCAAAAAAAAAACAAACGCTGTGTGAACCATACATTACTAAGTTGGGGGGCGTTTCAAGCGCAGTGCCTAGGGCAGCATGAGCTGTAAATACGGCCCTGCATACACGTCGGCGTCGCAGGGGGAGTGACACATCGCTTTCCTCACGCCCCCTGCCACGCTGAGATCTCCTAAGACGGCAGCTCTGCCGGCCGCGGAGGTCCCGGACCCTGCGGGTCGGTGTCCGCGCCGTGGTGACGTCACGCTGCTTACACCATTCACCAGCTCCCGGACCTGAACGTGCGGACCGTGCTGAGGTAAGTATCTATTATTTATTTTATTTTTATTAGGAAAGAGGGCATATTACCTGTCTATGGGGGCATATTACCTGTCTATGGGGGCATATTACTGGCTATGGGGGCATATTACCAGTCCATGGGGGCATATTACCTGTCTATGGGGGCATAGTACTGGCCATGGAGGTATATTATCTGTCTATGGGGCATATTACCTGTCTATGGGGGATATTACCTGTCTATGGGGACCTATTACCTGTCTATGGGGGTATATTACTGGCTAAAGGGGACATTTTACCGGCTATAGGGGCATATTACCTGGCTATGGGGGCATATCACCTGGCTATGGGGGCATATTACTGGCTAAAGAGGGCATATTACTGGCTAAAGGGGGCATATTACCTGTCTATGGGGGCATATTACCAGTCCATGGGGGCATATTACCTGGCTAAGGGGGCATACTACTGGCTACAGGGGCTAATAACCTGGCTACAGTGGGCAAATATTTACCTACAGCGGCCTATATAACTGAATAATAGGGATCTATATTTCTACTTATATTTCTATTTTGCGGCCTATATAACTACCTTTCTACTAAATAGGGGAACGAGATACCTATCTATTGGGGGACCTATAACTTTACCTACCTAACTGAGGACTGCCTACATTTGGGGGTGTGCCTACATACTGTCTCAGGGAATTTCACTACTTCCTTAATTAGTTTACAAAACAAGACTAAAACTCGGTGCACAAGTGGAAGCCCCATAGCCGTTTGGGACACAAAGGGGTCATTATTACCATATGAGGTGCTCCAGATGGGAAGTTTGTATAGAGAGAGGAATTTTTAGAGAAGAGCTGATACAGTGAGGAATCTAAGATGTTTGTTTTGTAAATTTTTCAGTGAAGAGTTGTGGCCGGGAGAAGTCGTCATGCCATCTGGGACAGATGGAAAAGAAGAAGAGAAAGAGAACAACTCTTCAGAGGCGTCTCCTGTAAGTCACCAAATGTAACTCAGTGTAATCACTTATATTTCTGCTGAGCCTACATACCACTAGTATCTACCACTATATGGTCACTGTATGGCGGTAATATATGTCTTCAGAGCCTGTGTACAGCTCATAGTCACATGTGGGGGTCGCGTTCGGTCAGGGTCTGGCAGGATTATTTGATCCTTAAGTAGTAATAGTTTTGGGTCTTGGTTTTGAAAAAGCAGATTTGTCAGGGCTGATTTTCATTGTGCAGTGACTGCTGAGGAGATGGACGGGATCTATGTGGAATGTGAAGAAAATTAGTGACAGGAACAGAAGGTTTTTCTCTGTAAAAATACATCCGCAGTTCACAATGAGGCACGAAAAATGCTGTGTGAACCCAGCCCTACTCAGAAAAACTTAAGGGCCCGAGCCCCGGATGTTTTGTGACCCTAGCAAAGCCCCTGCTCCACTGATGCGTTGAAAGCAAACTTGGCATATGACATCACTCGGCAAATCTGAGGTTTGATCGAAAAAGGCCCAGGCTTCACAGGTCCTGGACCTCTTCAACTGCAAAAACCTACTAGCGGTTTTCCCGCTGCCACCACTGACCACGGCTGGTGGAGTAATGTCAGCCGACTTGTGCGACTGCCCTCTCCCTTTCTGAGGCCAGACCCATATTGGCACTATCCTATCATCCTCCTCCTCCTCCACTGATGTTGCGCTTGCCAGCTGCTGATCAAAAAACCAAAAGAACTTAAAGGGGATATATCGCTTCTTCAGTTCGTGTATTTCATTGTGCTCTCAGCTTCTCAGCTCTACAAATTCAGGGGCATTTTTCCCCTCCCAGTTGTTTTTTCTTAACTGATGACATCATCCCCCCATTCAGTGTTCATGCTCACTCCCG
The DNA here is from genome assembly GCA_025379985.1 of Phyllomedusa bahiana. Taxonomy (NCBI): domain Eukaryota; kingdom Metazoa; phylum Chordata; class Amphibia; order Anura; family Hylidae; genus Phyllomedusa; species Phyllomedusa bahiana. The sequence goes on from JAODAL010015307.1 coordinate 27,663, forward strand.
AGGCTTTCCTCCCCCCCCCCCCCCCCCTCCTGAGTCCACATGTCACTGTGTCGTTCTCCCAATGCAGTCTTATTTTGTAAGTATGTTACTTCTGGCTGTGCAGAGTGAAATTGCTGTCGGTCCCTTACTTTGAGTGAGAGGCAGCCTAATGCTCCGTTTATGTTTGCATTAGGCACTGACGCACAATTCTGCTGTTTTCTGATTGTAGAAGCAGGTGCAGTGCCTCTGTGTTTCTGCTGGCTGTGCAAAGTGAAATTGTGCTGGTCCCATACTTTGAGTGAAAGAGGCAGGAATGCTCGCTCCCGTGAATACGACCGGGGGCTAGACACAATGTAAATTAGTAGAGCCGTCAGCCAATGACATGAAAGGAGGAGAAATCCGACCAGGACTGGGGAACTGTGTTTACAGAAACAGAAGATAAGGAATCCTGTGAAAACAAGACAGCTTTGCTAATTTAAAAGTTGCTTGTTTCACTGTCCCCTTATTCTGAAGACCATTTAATGAAATGATACAACCCTTTTAACTGTTCTCAAATGGTTCGATCAACACTAGTTGTGTTTTAAAAGAATCTGTGATCTATGTGATGGATCTATTTTTTATCTTTCTTATAAAGCATTGTAAGAAAGGCCATTGACTTAGAGACTTATTAGTTTATATTTTTATCGGGTAAAATAACAGATAAGGATACTCTATACTGTACATATAACAATAATAGATTTTTAACGGTTGAGAATAATAACTCCAATGTGATCTTACTATTTTATGCCTCATTTACATCACATTTTTGGGCTCTGTCAGTAGTATCTGTTGGGTAAGGCCATAGGAATATATAGGGCATGACTACTCAATATACAGTGTATACTTCATGTTGGTATTTCTTTTGACGTGTGGTTTACTTCCCTTTTTGGCTTATTTGTTGTTTGGAGTCCACCAGCATGGTTACATTCTGCTGTATATATTCCCAATGTATGATTGGCTTTCTCTTTTTTCCCGTTAGGTATATGTGTAGAATGTTACAGAATATTTAAAGGCGCCTAACATCAATACACAAGTGTTAGGTTTTTCAAACTTCTTAACATTGTTTTCAAAATCGCAGAGAAAAATCTATTGTTTTATGACATATGTTTCCGAAAGAATGCAAATAACAGTATTACATTTTCAATGTTTTTAGCCTTTTATTATCCTTTAACATTCTATCACATTATGTATGACCAATCTGACAGACAATTCATTCCTTTTCACAGCACTATTGGCACATTGATTTATGCATATATGTTTTGGATGACCGCCATATTTAGACTCAGTTTATAGTAAGCGCAACACTCCTTCAACTATTAATGCCAGATCTCTGGACAGTACCAGATTGCGAAGAGTCAGGCAGAATTCAACTACAAAGACAGCCAGGAGGAAGACTTTCTCCGATGATAGATGATTCATGAGACACACAAACTGCTTGGTCCGAGCTGTGCTTTCTCAGCTCTTTCTGGGGGATAACTGATGACTGAGTCATTTGGCTAAAAAAAAATCCTTTTTTGTAGAATTATTTTTCCTTGTCTCTTTACTAAGCAGAAGACCCTCAGGGCAGGTCCCATTAGAGAATACTCACTCTTTCTGCCTTGAAGACATATGGACTAAATGTTGAACTGTGAGTCTTTTTACCTTAATGATTTGCAAACATCTGCACTGCCCTACTGACTTAATCCTTTCCTATGTTAAATAAATAAGCAGCAACATGAAGTAAGGCAATTATTAACCATTCAGTAACTCTGTAGGCCAGAAGTTCTTCATTCTTAGGTATACTTTTTTCTAGAGATGGACATCTTCTTAGAGATCACTATCTCAAAATGGATATATCTAGTCAGAGTGTCATTTGGATATTCCTCTTGGACTGTTAGGTATAAAGTAGAGGGTCCATGTACTGTTGGAACATATGGAGGAAGAAAAACTAACAACCAAATTTGGTATAGCATTCTTATTGGTAATTCTAATATTCAAGCCTCTACTGGTTATACTTTGGTTGTGTAGATGGTATACAGCCTTGAACCTCACTGTGTGGCTCACTTTTGGGTTCCCTTGTCGTGGACAAGTTGTACTCCTCTTGTTGCCCATTTGGTTCCAGAAACACAAGCTCGTTCAGACCTGAAGAAGAGACACTAGTTCACTGTAAATATCTAGAACAAATCATCTTTTGTGAGTTTGCCAATACAACACAGTGCCAACCTTTCTCGTACACCTGCAATAACTGAGATATGTTTATTATGTTTTTATGGCCATACAAATGCCTTTAAATCCCATCACTGTGATGCTAGATTATAAAATCTCTGTGTACTGCTAATGATGACAGCTATTCACAAGCTTGATATTATCCTCGCAAACTGAGTCCAATTAGCATGTATTTTATACATGAATATTACCACTGAGTATAATAAACCATATTGCTACATAGGTCTCTCTTGCTCTGTAGGCTATGCTCATGTTTATCCGTAAATATACATCTTGTTACTACCGTTGCCATTGGAAGGATATAGTAGGAGAGCCACGTTGATACACTTCTCTGCAAAATGCAGAACAGTACACAAGTAATCATGCCATCTAGTTATTAAAAGTTCAAAACATTTTACATATAGAAAAAATGTAAACACATTATTGGTATTGAAACATACATTAGGGCTTGTTCACACAAAGTTTTCACTCCATGTTATAAGCGCTTTGTAGATCCGTCTTGGGGACCCCAAGACGGATCTAAACAATTAGCAGTGAGTTTATCACTGCTCGCTATTAGGAAGACACAGCGGCGTTCACATGAGAGATCGCCGCTGTGTGTTTTAAAAGCGCTGCTCGAGTCCGTCTTGAAAAGAATTGACATGTAATTCTTTTCAAGACGGACCCGAGTGGCGCTTTTTAAACAAGCAGCGGTGATCTCTCATCTGAACGCCGCTGCGTCTTCCTACAGGATTGATCTTCTGTGCCACCAACATATCAGCTGTCCCTGCTATACTACTTCAACAAGGGTATACCAGCCATCTTGGATTAAAAGTCATTGAACCAGAAGGATATACCTCTACATTTTTATTCCTGCTATGGACAGTATGTGAGTGATTGAACTGTTCTTTTCCAGCTATCTTTGATGATCAGCCGTCATGATGCCGCCATCATGTCATCCTCTTGGCACCAACTTGTTGTTTTGTGCACACAAAAACTTCCCGCCAAGAATCCCAAGAGCAAATAAACTAGTTTTGACCACCAAAGAATGGGGGGTGGTGTTAAGAAAGAAGGGGAGTACCCTTACCAAAGATCCCTCAAATTGAGAATTCGGAGTGTCTATATTATGCTTATTGTGATTCAATTGGCGCAACAGAAGGCGGGAGAGTTGTTGAGAGGAAGCTGAAGGGATAATACCTCTGCGAGTGATGTCCTTAAGTGATCGCAAGTTGCCAACATCTGACAAGTCTTCAACTACATCTGGCTGTTTAAAACAAAAAGACTCTAAAGAGATGCCAGAGAATTTCAGCTGTACAGCTGTCGAGCTTCCATTTTGCCAGTTGTTTCCACTGCCACGCAAGTACCGGAGCACCCTTTTCCTAATGCGAGACCTGACATCCCAAGCCCAATACCACAATGGGTCTTCAGAGACGAAGCTACCTTTCTCCGTGATATGGAGTACATGGAGACTGTGCTTATGAAGAGGGTCCGCATCAATAGCCCTCCACCTGCATCTGCACCTGCAGTTTCTGAGGACATACTGGCGATACTCACTGCTGTGTCCGTCCCTGTGCCTGAACCCATGGGTGAACGTGCATCTGTGATCCGATGGTTCCTCATTGCTAAGCCGCACCCTGCCCGCTACCTGCTGCCCCAAGAGCAAGACGATGCCATTATCTGCATGTCTGTTGACATGGTAGAAGCTTTCATGGACAACAAGGGTGAGTGAAATCCTTGGGAGGCCACATGTCGCAACACCGGAACAGTTATCGAGTTTTATGATGGCCCTGGATATGAGCTTATTGAGGAAGATGGCACTTTGCACTGAGTGTTTGCGGTGAAGAGACATGATAGACCCCTGGTCTACCACAAACTTCTGCTGTGCACCAGAGTATGCTATACCAAATGTGTTGGAGTACGCAGATTCTGGGCTGCTGCTGTGGAACAACTAAATCTGTGATCCTGACAACAAGCCCCGGCCTCTTGGTGAGAATTGGAAGACAGAGAAAGCCTAAGCTGTGAAACAAGAGATGACTCCAGACTAACCTGCCAGTGTGTCATAACCCAAGATGACAGCGCCAAGAAAGTCAGAGCTTTCACCTGCAAAGTGGGATGCTTGGTCGGTGTATGACAAGTGGACCGGAGACCAGATAGCCTTCCATCAGTCGCAACGTGAAGTTCCAGAAGTGTCCCAGGTGATTCTCAACTGTCCAGTAACGTATACCATCATAACTAGTGTTGAGCGATTATTATCGACAAAGTTGAAATCGGCACAGTTTTTTATGGTGATCGGATTTTTTAGATCATGCGATAATTTAGGTTAAAATCTGTGCATCATCTATAAGATCGTGCTTTTTTCGGCGCTTCCTGTAATTTTGGCGGCCAGCAAATCAGCTTACAGAAAGAGCAGGGTGAGATGTGTGCGCGACGTAATGACTGGGATGTGTATTGGTTTGCGATTGGCGGGAAAAAAATCACATGACCTCGTTTTACATAGACCCCGTTTCCTGTTCGCCTCGTGTCTCCCAGCGCTCGAGCAGAAGGACGTGCGCTCTGCTTGTGTCCAACACTCACGAAATTATTATATTCTTCACAAGAAACCTCTACTATTACTTGATCCTTACAATTTAGTAGATAGAATTGAGATTTATATAGTTAGGTAGAATTTTAAAGGATCACTACTGCTTTAAGTCACGGGGGAGGTGGAGGGGGGGGCCCGCGGGCGAACACAGACAAGCTCTATAAAGAATAAATGGATTTAAAATTCCCCCAAGACTTAGTGTAGACATTGCAATAGCTTTATTTTTAACAGTTTTTCTATTGAAATATTTCCTGGATATTGGGCAGCCTGAAACTTATAGATACACATCTTTTCTAGTAACTGCAGGTCTCTTTGTTAGATGCAAAACTCCACTTTATTATCAGTATACATTTCAGTTTGGGGTGTTCATTTTCAAATTTTCCCATTCCACTTTTGTTGATATATCCACCTTGCACTTAAATTTGAATCCAGCAATTTTATAGTCACCACAGGTGAATTGAAAGGTGCCAAAATATCTTGTATTATATGAAAAGACAAGCTCTATAACGCATACTGGATAAAGTTCACCCAGACTTAGTGAAGACATTGCAATAGCTTTATTATTAACAGTTTTTCTATTGAAATATTTCCTGGATATTGGGCAGCCTGAACGTATAGGATACACATCTTTTCTAGTAACTCCAGCTCTCTTTGTTAGGTCCAAAACTCCACTTTTATTATCAGTATACATTTCAGATAGGTGGTTCATTTTCAATTTTGCCTAGTTCCACCTTTGTTGATATATCCACCTTGTACTTAAATTAGAATCCAGCAAGTCAGCACAGGTTGATAGGTGCCAAAAACCTTGTAATATCCGAATAAATTTCAGTACGTGTTTTTTGACTTTGGCGCACTACACTTTGTTCATTGAGGCACCTTGCACTTAAATGTGAAAACAGCAATTTTTGTAGTCACCACAGTGAATTGATAGGTCCCAAAAATACCTTGTTTTATCCGAATACATTCAGATACGTTTTTTTTTCACTTTGGCGCAGGCCAGGTTTTTTGATAGATCTATTACTTTGCAGTTATATTAGAATCCAGCAATTTTTTTTTTGATTTGAGGGATTTGAGAAATAGCGTGTGATTTGCCGTCTTTTAATAAGAAAACATCCAAAACTCTTCCCCATACCTTCTCAAATTTTTTATATTTCTGAACATGAGCGAAATTCAGGTGGTAAGCGAGCAAAGAGGGGGGTAGGACATGGAGGTAGAGGTACGAGAAAAGGTACTACAGGTCCAAAAATGTTGTTTTCAACAGACATTTGGTTTCTTCACAATTGTCCAAAGTGGCTCAAGGGTCATGCTTTGAATTTTTGGGGCATTTTGCTTTTGACATACAGCTAGACTACAGGTCCTATTGTAAAAAATGTTTTTTTCTAACAGACATTTGTTCTTCACATTGTCAACAGTGGCTCAAGGGTGATGGTGCTGTCAGAAACAGGAATAGGTAGGAACACTGTTAATGGACACATATTGCAAAATGACTTGTTTTTGCAAGATTTTTAACATAGCATCAATCCCTGTATTGAGACAACCCATTTAATACAATTAAAAAAAAGAGAAACAAAGACTGGTGGGATTCCATCCTATTTTAAAAATGTGTTTTTCTAGAATTAAACTACTAAAAAACTTGCATTTTACAAAATAGCTGGTAAAAAAATTCCTCTGAATTGTACAAGGGGGGTTACAGGAAAACTTGACCAATGTGGGGTTATTCAGAGGACTTTGGAGTATGGAGCAGGGACAGAGAACAAAGTACAGAGACAATTTCCTCCAGCAACGTTGAGTAAAATGAGAAAAAGAATCCCCAAGAAAAAGGGAAACCTGGGGGGAAAACAGGAGCTTAACCACCAGTTTTTTCCAGTGGAAACTCAATTGGTCCGGACTCATACGGAGGGGCAAGCGCTACCCAGGTCTTGACTGTGAAACTGAGGAAGGCTGGAGTTCTCACATTTCCCCGCTTCCGCACTCTGCTTCACACGACAGTTTTCGTTGCTGCGTCATCAGGGCATTTTAACCTGCGTGTTAATAGAGACGGACGCCAGCCTGGGCTCTCACCGCACCCCCCTGTAACTCCGGGCCCTGGGTCATGCTGGGTGCACAGGACAGGTATAGTCAATGTCCAGTTTTAACTAAAATGGGGGGTTGAAAGACTCCTATTTCCGGGACTTTTTAATCTGTGGGTCAGACCCGGTTTAATGGTCATTTCTGCGGTACAGGAAAAGTATAGTTATGTTCCAGTGAAACTAAAATGGTGGTTCAAAGACTCCTTTTCCCGGCACTTTTTAATCTGGGGGTCCCGACAGGTTTAAGGCCATACTGCGGTCCAGGACAGGGATAGTCAATGTCCAGTGAAACTAAAATTGGGGGTTGAAAGACTCCTTTTTCCGGCACTTTTTAATCTGGGGTCATGCAGGTTTGGGGCTCATGCTGCGTTCCAGACAGGGTTATTTAATGTCCAGTTCAAGTAAAATGATGGTTCAAATAATTACTGCCTTCTGGGACTTTTTAATTTGTGGTTTATGCAGGTTTAAGGGTCATGCTGTGGTACAAGACAGGGATAGTGAATGGTGTGTGACTTTTTTTTTCTGTGGCTTTTATAGCCTAAGTGTTGTGCCTAAGATGTAGCAGGTATCCATTTGACTGTTGTGGCTGTTAATTCCAGCTTCTCCAGCCCTGTTTGGGTGTAAGAAAAGAAGGTGTTGTTGCTCTCCCCATAGACTTTAAAGGTTCAATTTGCTCATAATCGACTGCTCACTATCGAAAAACCTTATCGATGGTGGCCGACTATCGACTATCGCCCGATGTCGATAGCCAACGTAATCACTCAACACTAATCATAACCTGCCACTCTACTATTCCACTGGCCTTGTTCTTTGCATATTAAAGGCCTTCATATTTTGTGCCCCTAATGAGGCTTACAGGCCTTCACCTGTGGTCCCCACCTCTACAACGACACCTATAGCTGCTGATTCTGTTATCTCACCATCTATGTCAGTTAACCCTTGACTTGCCCACTACCCATCTGATGGGTGTTCACATTGGGGTTTAAGATCCCCTGGTTCTCTAGAGATAGCGCACAGACAGGCCGTTGAGTGAGGACAACACCTTATGTCCCCAAGAGTCCGACAGCGTATGGGCCCTCCATACAATAGTTTCCCGTATTATCGCCCCCACATTATGTAAAGACTCTAGTAGCTGGAGAGGACTATTCTATGCTCCTCATGTTGTTCAAGTTATACTTTTAATGTATTTTTGCAACATTTAGTTTAAGTAATGTGCCCTGATGGACTACGACCCACATCAGAGATACAGACGTGGTTTATTATCCCTTCTGTCCTATTCCCGTGTCCCCTGTATGTTCAGTTTGCCCTGTCCTTATGCCCGCAAAGACTCTACCCCACAAGAGCTGTGGACTATGTGCTTTAACCCTAGTATGCCAAATGCCTGCAAAAGACACTTATTTCATATGAGCTGCACGGACATTGCGTCGTCCTTAACCCCTTATTTCTGGTTTAACCCCTGTGCCTGTGCATGGACTCTCTTTCTGTATTACAGCTGCAGTGCACATTCCCTTTTTACCACTTCTTTCCCCAAGGTTCATATATGATGGACATTGCTATTATTTTTGATGAAAGGTTATTTTTTTATTTATTTATATATTTTTTTTATCTTTCATGGACTTTGCTAGATGAGAATACATATAATAAGCTACCATAAAAGTAAAGTAAAAGTAGTGCATATATGTATTTCTTTACAGGTGAAGATTTATATGCAAATATTTTTTGGATATTGCTTTTGACATGCGTTTTCTTCTAGGATTGTTTTATGCAAATGTGACTATTACTATGCAAGATGCTTGATTAATGTTATGCAAAGTATGTTTTAGGATAGAAAAGTATAAGTATAACTAAGCTTTATAAAGATTTAGGATGTTTAAAGAGTCTGTGTATTGTTTGTATTGTGTTTGAATGCTCCAGGCCTGGAGTTACTCTACTCATCATTTGCATCGCCTGATGGGGTTTGTCTGTGCTGTTTTCTATGTGTGCTATGTCTACTATGAAAGTGATAGATGTGCATGTGCTTGGAGGAGTAGTGCACCATCTAGTGTCCTACCTCAGGCTGTAGGGCCATGCTTGGTTATTAATCTACCTATATTGGCAGGTTGCAGCTGTGATTTATGACCTTTGCATAAATCTCACAGCATTTGTTGATGTCTTGTGTATTAATCGAGATGGCTTGAGCTCTGTCACGCCACTGTCTGCCTAGGACTGGTCACCCCCAGCTGTGCTGCTTGATTATTGACGCTTGTTGTCTCTGTTGACGAATCCTATATCAGTGTCTTTCAGGAGGAGTCAGCACACTGCCATTTTGGCATTTGATTGGGATTGGCTACCCCATCATTTGTACCATTTGAACAGTGATGTTATATTCTCTTCTGAGCTGTATGTTTATCGAAAATAGGTATATAGGAATTTAAAGGAACTATACCTTTACCCATACCTCACTAGAGCCCTCCTTTGTTATATGTTACACTAGTAACGTTGAAGACGACGTTGGTAAAAGAAGGGGAGTATGTAGTATATAGTAGTATACTCCTTGCATGTGTCAGGCTGGGTGTGAGAGGGTTCGGTGGAGTCCAGCCACGATGACAAGGGTCTAGGTAACAACTACGAATTCCATCCTCCTCTCCTCCACCCGTACTCTGGCTGTGTACTACATTTATAGAGTACTGCTTGAATTGTGTTGTGTTTCCCTTCAGACATGTTGTCTTTGGTATCACAGGAAATGTAATGACCCACAAAATTCCGATAACATGTCACTGATGCCAAACAGTGAAATCCCTGAAAAATTCATGCAAAAAGGGTGGTTACGTTTTTTTAACATTCCACCACATATAGAATTTTTGGGGGGTTTCCCAAAACATTAGGTAGTATGATAAATGGTGCAATTAAAAAGTACATTTTGTCCCACAAAAACATGCCCCCATAAGGCTATGTAAATGGAAAAGTATAAAACAAATTGGCTCTTGGAAGGCGGGGAAGAAAATGAATGCAACAAAAATATAGGCTGTGGCCGGAAGGGGTTAACTATAAAATCAGTAAATTTGAATATATAAAAGCGGTGGATATCAGAAAAATGCATTTAAAATGATCACCAAGATCATTATTTTAGTGGAGGTATGTCAGGAATAATGGCAGTAGATTTTCCTTTTATGTTTCACTTTGTATTTGCTTATAACATCCAGCAGCAGGGTTTCATGCATGAAACTGCCCATCTCATATATTGGATCATGCTGGCAGAGCATCTACATGGAGATTAAAACAAACATTAGTTCAATAGGAATTCAAATGACCAAATGCTTATTAGGAAAATAAGTAGTCTAAGTAAGCAATCTCCAAAGGCTTAATCAATCAGTTCAAGGGGGCCCTCAATAACAATAACATAGAGACTGCATTGTATTTTCTAATGAGTTTTTATGTAAAACAGCAGCCAGGCTACAGTGGTATTTCTAGAAACAAAGGCAGTTTATCTATTAAGAGTGCATTCAGTTATCTTGGTAAGTACTGTAGATAGGTCTTTCAGCAGATGCATTTACAGTGTACATGATGCCTTTGCATGATGGCAGCAATCATTTGTAATCATTATACTTCACAATCCTGAAGTGCCCAGTTCCTAATTACTTGTTATCCTCTGTTTTTAATGAAATGTACAAAAAGTCTACCAGAATTATTTTCCTACAAGACCCCCAAAATGTGTATATATTAGTAAATAAGACTATTACATGGGACCCCTATTAGATAAAGGGTAATTGCCCTGGGTAAAAAAATCCATCTGATAACCATGTCCATTGCAGGTAGCGTGGCTTTGGCTGCAGGATGATGCTCCATTTAACCTTATCCTAAAGTGGTTGTATGAGGATAGTCCTTTTCCTTTCTCTCTGGTTAAATTTCACTTTTATCACTGCCTAGACCAAAAAGAAGCTAAAACATATGGTAAGTGGTAACATATAGTAAAAAAATCTGACCCTTAATTCCTTTTTCCACCATGAAAAACATATGGATTGGATACCTCCATTGGTGTGGAGCAATATCTGAAGTTTCTACAGCAACTACTAGGTCACGCGAGTCATTTTTATGAAGACAATCATCAATTGTCTATAAATTGATATTCTGTTTATTACCTAGAGATGTGGTTTGGCTACTCCCTTATTCATTATATGTGGTGGTGAACTTTTGTGGACTATTGGATGTAAAATACAATTCTTAAAGTATTATTATTAAAAGTTATGCTCCTTTTTGGTCTATGCAGGGATAGTGTTGTTAATTGAGGCTTATGCTATATATGCATTCAGTGATTTTGTTTACATTTTACTTTTATATAGTAAAAACAATTGCTGAACAATTTTTTTTGTAAAAAAATGTTTGGACCTCATGTACGAAAACTGTCCAGGTCAAAGACTTTTTTTGTTGCGAATAGCAACCAATCAGTGCTCCCCTTTTATTTCATATAGTGCTCTGAAAAAATGAAAGGGGAGCTCTGATTGGTTGCTGTCGTCAACAAAGAAAGTCTGAGACCTAGACCATTTTTAAATGTCTTCCTTTGTTTTTTACCAGGCCTGTAGCTTTGTCACTTCTTCACCCTATTTAAATGAACATGGGTAAGCTAAATAAAACAGACTCAGCCCATAGGCAAGTATGGTGGTGATTCTGTATTTTTACATGGCTGTTCTTTTTAGGTTGATAATTAGCAATAATCAGTTGTTCAGTTATTTCCATATTGTGTGATGGAGATAACTGAACAATTAACAAGACAGTTTTAAAAATACATGTGACAGGAGAACAGAGATTCCTGTTGTTCTGATTCCAACACTAGTGTTAATGACTTTGAAAAGCTCATATTTTTAATTCTTTTATTCTATGCTAGTGTAAATCCAAACTGCATCTGTTCTGCCGGGCGTCGTGCTAGCAGAATCGAAACCTGATCTCTCATGAGACGCAAGGGGATGTGCGGAACAGCTTTTTGGAACCACGTCAGCTGTTTGTAAGTGATGCTGATATCTTAGCTAACAAGCTCCCAGCTGAATGTTTTCTACCCACACCTGATGGAGCATCAGAATTCACTTCACCCTATTCCTGCTGCCTCTGCCCTATCTCCAAGCTGTTTCTGATGCAGCAGAACAAGGCTTTGGGGCATTTTTATAATTACTTTGTTTTGAAAAGAATATCACACAAATCACATTTCTTTGTTTCACTTCCCACCAGAATATTGCCCTCAGTGTGTAGCAGATCTCCTACCCCAATAGACAAGAGAGTTACAATAGCAACATTAGGCATTACCGATACGCTTCCTCACATCTACAGTGACAATATTCTCACGGGTCCCAATTACTATGCCCAGGTTAACTTAAATGCACAAATACAAGTCCCATATGCTTTTATTGTGTCTTTGTACGGAACATATTGTCATAGATTGTTCATATGTTTACTGGCCTATAAAGTTAGTGTTTCTGCACAGGATACAGAAGCAATTTGTAGTAGATAATACTGAATAGCAAAAGATGTATTTAAAGATGAGAAGAAATTTACAAATGAAGCAGTCTTACACGAAAACTTTAGGCATAAGGACACATTTACTTTGGCAATTTGCACCGCAAATTAATGTACATGCCTTGCACTATAGTAATTATGTGTTTTAGACACTTTTGTGTCTTGTTCAAGAGGTGTGACTTAGTGGATAGGCTATGGCTTTTAATGTGCCAACTTAAAATACTCATCTAAAACCAAAAGTAAATGGCTGGCATTGACATCAATAGAAAATACACATTGTTGTGTATTCATACAACCCATATTTTCAGGGGTCAGTTTTTTGCCATAAAAAAATAGAACATGTTCATTCTTTGGTTGGAAAATGCGTTGTAATTTACTACTGATATCAATGGGGATGGCTAGAAACCTCATGTAAAACACGCCCCAAACATTTGTATGTCGTTTTTAACGAGGATCCGTGTCCAAAAACACATAGAAATGAATGGGACTTGCAAGTAAAAAAATTATCCTAAATCCACATGCAATGCCATGTAAATACTCAGCAGAATCCGATGAGTAAACGTTACTTATCGTGTGGACTAACCCTTACTTGCTAATAGGGTCCTATGTAAAAAAAAAATATATATATCACAAAATGTGCTAGGGCCCTCTTAACAGCATTATGGGCCCACTGGGCAAGATAGTGCACTAGGCCCTGCCCAAGAAGGTTACATCACATAAGGCCATGCCTCTAACCACACCCAAATATGACACAGCATCAGGCACAAGCAAACCCAATCCTGCCCAGTTTCCTCTGGCAGACCAGTGCCAAAATTGTCTGTTTTGAATCAGAATAGAATATCACACCCTGATAAGTACAGATGCTTTGAAAGGCACCAAAAGATATATAATTGTTTGTTTAAAGTAGGTCTGAGATTTGGTGTGCCCTTAAAACAACTCAACACACAGGCATCAATGTCTATATCTCTAGCAACAAAAGTGAGTGCAGTCCTAGATAAAAATGGACAAATTATACCCATAGTGTCAATATTTTATGAGGCCACCATTATTTTCCAGCCCTTCCTTAACTCTTTTGAGTATGGAGTTCACTTAAGCTTCACTAGAGGTTGCCACTGGAATCCTCTTCCACTCCTCCGTGATGACATCATGGAGCTGGTGGACGTTAGAGACCGTGCACTCCTCCACCTCTCATTTGAGGATGCCCCACAGATGCTTAATAGGGTTTAGGCCTGGATACATGCTTGGCCAGTCCAGCACCTTTACCCTCATTTTCATTAGCAAGACAGTGGTTGTCTTAGAGGTGTGTTTGGGTCATTATCGTGCTGGAATACCTCCCTATGGATAGGTTTCCAAAGAGAGGGGATCATGCTCTGCTTCAGTATGTATCCACAGACAGTTCTTTGCCATGAAATGACATGTTGAACTTTCAGTGACCAGGATGAAAGAGTGTGAGAGTGATAACACCAAATTTAACATATCGATTCCCCTTTCACTCCTGAGACCTTGTAATACTAACTTGTCGAATGACACTGTGGAGGGAAAATGCCAAACTGGGTACAATTTGTCCACTTTCACTTAGGGGTGTACTCACTTTTGTTACCAACTATTTAGACAATGATGGTTGTGTGATGAGTTATTTTGAGGGCACACCAAATATACACTGTTATTCAAGCCACACACTGACTACTTTACATTGTATCAAAGTGTATCTCCAGTGTTGTCCCAAGAAAAGATTTAACACAACAGTTACACAAATGTAATGGGTGTACTCACTTTTGTGAGATACTCTATATTCAGTGCTTATCAATCTGCAGAGTTCTGCTGGTTTATTTCTGTCTATCTGCAAAACAGTGGAGTTGCCGGTGTCTATAAAGATGTATTTATAAAATAGTACATTTCAGATAAATAAGTAACAATTAGTGATGAGCGATTGTGTCAACTATCGTTATCGATTCGATAGTCGATATTGGCAATTATCATGACGATATCCGATAGTCGATAACAGATTATCGCCGATGACCATTAAGGTCTATGGGAGAGGAACAACACCTTCATTCTTACACCCAAACAGGGCTGGAGAAGCTGGAAATAACATCCACAACAGTAAACTGGATACGTGCTACATCTTAAGCAACACAATTAGGTTATAAAAGTCACAGAAAAAAAAGTCACAGACCATTCACTATCCCTGTCTTGTACTACAGCCTGACCCTTAAACCTGCCTGACCCAAAAATTAAAAAGTGCCAGAAGGCAGTATTATTTGAACCATCATTTTACTTGAACTGGACATTGACTATACCTGTCCTGGAACTCAGCATGACCCTTAAACCTGTCTGACCCACAGATTAAAAAGTGCCGAAAAAGGAGTCTTTCAACCACCCTTTTAGTTGCACGGGACCGTGACTATACCTGTCCTGGGCCACCGCATGAGCCCCAACCCTGCATGACCCCCAGATTACAAAGTGCCGGAACACGGAGACTTTCAACCACCAGTTTAGTTAAACTGGACATTGACTATACCTGTCCTGTACCGCAGCATGACCCTCAAACCCGCTTGACCCACAAATTAAAAAGTGCCAGAAAAAGGAGTCTTTGAACCACCATTTTAGTTGAACTTGACATGGACTATCCCTGTCCTGGACCGCAGCATGACCCTTAAACTTGTCTGAGCCACAGATTATAAAGTGCTGGAAAAAGGAGTCTTTGAACCACCATTTTATTTGAACTGGACATTGACTATACCTGTCCTGAACCACAGCATGACCCTCAAACCTCCATGACCCACAAATTAAAAAGAGCTGTAAAAAGGAGTCTTTGAACCACCATTTTAGTTGAACTGGACGTTGACTATACCTGTTCTGGGCCACAGCATGAGCCACAGCATGAGCCCCAAACCTGCAGGACCCCCAGATTAAAAAAGTAATGGAAAAAGGAGCCTTTGAACCACCATTTTAGTTGACCTGGACGTTGACCATACCTGTCCTGGACCGCAGTATGACCATTAAACTTGTCTGACCCACAGATTAAAAAGTGCCGGAAAAAAGAGTCTTTGAACGACCATTTTAGTTGAACTGAACATTGACTATGCCTGTCCTGGACCGCAGCATGACACTCAAACCTGCATGACCCACAGATTAAAAAGTGCCGGAAGAAAGTAGTCTTTGAAGCAGTATTTTAGTGAAAAGGACATTGACTACCCATACCCTGTAATGCAGTATGACCCAAAAACCCATGACATTGTTCCACCGTGATAATAGAATGTGAAGCAAATGAAACAGATGTCCCCAGTAGGTCAACGAGGCCTGTCTGAAAATCCTAACAAGAGCCCCAAACCTGCATGACCCCCAGATTAAAAAAGTGACGGAAAAAGGAGTCTTTCAACCACCATTTTGGTTGAACTGGACATTGACTATACCGGTCCTGAGCCACAACATGAGCCCCAAACCTGCATGACCCCGAGATTAAAAAAGTGCCAGAAAAAGGAGTCTTTCAACCACCATTTTGGTTGAACTGGACATTGACTATACCTGTCCTGGGCCACAGCATGAGCCCCAAACCTGCATGACCCCCAGATTAAAAAATTGCCGGAAAAAGGAGTCTTTGAACCACCATTTTAGTTGAACTGGACATTGACCATACCTGTCCTGGACCGCAGTATGACCATTAAACCTCTCTGACCCACAGATTAAAAAGTGCCGGAAGAAAGTAGTCTTTGAAGCAGTGTTTTAGTGAAATGGACATTGACTATCCATGCCCTGTAATGCAGCATGACCCAAAAACCCATGACATTGTTCCACCGTGACAATAGAATGTGAGGCAAACGAAACAGATGTCCACAGTAGGTCAATGAGGCCTGTCTGAAAATCCTGCAATCTACTGTCAAGTGGGTCCAAAGGGAAAATTACTGATCAAGGCGGGTGAGGCTGTAAACAGGGATCACGCAGGTTCAGCTGGCAGGGCCGGATTTACAGGGGGGTGTGGTGAAGAAAGGGTTTTTGGCGTCCGTCATTTATTAACACGCGGGTTTCAACAGCGGGGCCCCAGTTACAGTGGGTGCGGTGAGAGCCCGGGCTGGCGTCCGTCATCCATTAACATGGCAAAAAAATGCCCTTATGACGCAGAAAACGAAAACAGTCGTGCTGAAGCAAGTGCGGAGGGGAAGTGGAGCTAAGACCTCCAACCTTCCTCAGTACCCCAGCCCAAGACCTGGGTAGCGCTTGAGAAATTACTGCCTCTACGAGAGCGCTTGCCCCACCGTATGAGTGCAGACCAATTGAGCTTCACTTGGAAATGCTGGGGGTTGACGCTCCTGTTTCACCCAGGTGCCCTTTCTCTTGACATTCTTTTTCTCGTTTTACTCAAAGTGTTGGAGGAAATTGTCTCTGTTCTCGGGGTGGTGAATGTGCTCCATACACCATGTCCTCTTAATAACCTACATCTGTTCAAGTCTTCCTGTACCTCCCTTGTACAATTCAGAGGAATATTTGTATCAGCTATTTTGTACATGCATTTTTTTTAGCAGTTTGACTCTAGAAAACACATTTTTAAAATAGGATAGAATCCCACCACCTCTTTGTTTCTATTTTTTTTTTAATTGTATTAAACGGGTTGTCTCACTACAGGGATTGCTAGCTATGTTAAAGATCTTGCAAAATAAAGTCATTTTGCAATATGTGTCCATTAACAGTGTCCTAAACTTCCTGTTTTTGATAGCACCATGCCCCATAAATTTCAAAAACATCACCCTTGAGCCACTGTTGACAATTGTAAAGAACAAATGTCTGTTAGAAACCACATGTTTTTTATAATAGGACCTGTAGTATAGCTGCATTTCACAGCAGCATGACCCAAAAAAATTATAAAAATGACTTCTCAGCCACTTTTAAAAATTGTGAGGGAGAAATGCCACTTAGAAGCCACATCTCTGTTTCCAAAGGACCTTGATTATAGCTGATCTCACAGCAACCATGACCCCAAAACCATTGACAGTAAAGAAACATTTTAAAGATGAAGTTGAGTAAATGGGAAAACGTTTTTTCATGAAACCTTGTACAATTTGTTCCTTTTACAGTTTCCTCACCGCAAAACCAGCAAAATACCTTTTGGGGAACTGAGAATAAAAATTTTCAGTAAAAATTTTCATTTTAAAATTTTTTTTTTCAAGAGGGCCATTTCTGTTTGAAGAGGAAAGTGAAGTAGACCGGGAACTAATCGGTGACCCTGGGGAATTTTGCCACAACATCATCAGAGATCCATGCCGATTCGTCTTGATGAAAGTCAAACGATCCACATTATCTGTGGGAAAACCGGATGCGTTTCTCTGTAATGACTCCCCAGCTGTCCTGAAGGTCCGCTCCAGATATGAACGCTGGCTGCTGGGCAGGACAACACCTCTATGGGGTGCGAAAAGAGCTCAGGCTATATTCATCCCATTTTGGATAAACCCCGAAGTCTATTGGGTCCCGGAACACATCCAAAAAAAATCGGTGTTGAGACCAGATAGTCTGCACCATGATCTTAAACCGTCTCTGTGTGCTGTATGTGTGCCCTGCATTACATCGTTGGGAAGTGGTAAATAAGGATTGCCAGAGGTCACCCATTAGGCTTCTGCCACAATGCCCCGCTGCTGGCCTATGGCCACTCTACTGCTTCACGTTGCTGACGTTGTCCAGCGTGACATTTGAAAACGGAAGCAGACACAACGGATGTCTCCAGTTGGGTCAATCAGCACAGTCTCCAATTCCTGCATTTTACTCTCTATTTGGGTGGTGGAAGGAAAGTTTCTGATTTTGCTTTGTACCGGGGATCGAGGAGGGTAGCCTCAGAATAACTTTTGTTCTGTTTGATGGCCTTAATGCAAGGATCATGTTGGAGGAAATGGAGCATCCAAGCACTAATGTTAGAGATGGAGCCTTGATTTCCCAAGGTGGCTCATTGAACAGAACTGTGCCGCACCAAATAGCAATACAGCTAATTAAAACATATACGGATAACAGAAGTTGGATTTTGCACCAATGAAATACACCAACAGTAACTAGAAAATTTCTGTATCCAAATTTAAGTACAAGGTGGCTCTTTGAAAAAATCTGGGATGCACAAAATAAAAGGTACAATTTCACCTCAGGTGCGAGGTGTGGTCGTCAAAAAGTGGTAAAAAAAATGCCATTTCAATGCAGGTTCAAAGCAGAGTCTGTACTGCACAATATACACCCTCCTTTCCAAAGCCTGTCTGTCTGTCCGTCCGCCCCCCACCTCCCTTCCGCGGCTGTACAGCGCTAGATGCTTCTTTAAAAGTGTCTATCTCAATCAGAACTGAAATTCTCTAATCTACCTATATTCTAATGTTCACAGCTAAAAGCATAGTTGTCTGTATGAATAAAGAGAAGAACTGTGTCCCCTGACTGAGCTGTATTGAGAGACACCAGCAACACGTCTTGCTCTAGTGATAGACACTGAAAGACTGATACTGAACAGGAAACGCTGTTCTATGCAAAACAAGGTCATGTGATTTTTCCAGCCAATGACAACCATACATCACAGTCATGACGTCGCACACCTAGCTCACCCTGCTCTATGCTCTGAGCTGATTTTCTGGTCACCAAAATGACAGGAAGCGCCGAAAATGATAAATTATCTGCAGATTGTCACTTAAAATATCGCGTGATCGGAAATTTCTGATCAGCCTAAAAATCGTGCTTTCAACTTTGTCGATTATAATCGCTCATCCCTAGTAACATCCCTAGTAACAATAACTAATTCTATGTATGACACCTCTAAATGATGGTTTTAAAGTTACCAAATAACAATTTCATACTTGAAACAAATACTTTTACTATACTTCTGACCACCAGTATCATGCGATAATTTAGGTTAAAATCTGTGCATCATCTATTAATATCGCGCCATTTTCGTCGCTTCCTGTCATTTTGGCGGGCCCGCAAATCAGCTTACAAAATAGAGCAGGTGAGATGTGTGTGCGAAGTCATGACTGGGATGTGTATGGTTGCGATTGCTGTAAAAATCACATGACCTCGTTTTACATAGAACAGCCCTTCCTTTTCATGATCAGTGTCTGTCAGCGTCTCATAGCAGTAGGACGTGCGCTCTGCCTACGTCCAAACAGCTCAGCGAAATTATTCTATTTCTTCACAGAGAAGCTCTTTCTGTTAGCTTTTGATAAATTACAACCTTAGTTGATCAGAGATTGGAAGATTTTATGTAGTTAGGTAAGAATTTTAAAGGAGCATCTACCACTATAAATCACGGGGGGGAACGGAGGGGGGGCCGGGGGGGAAACCCCAGACCAAAACCTATAAAGAAAAACGGATATATTCAAACCCAAAACTTAAAAGGGAGACATTTCACTTCAAAGCTTTTTTATTTAAAATTTTCTAATTTAAATTTTTTTCCTGGGAAAATTGGGGAGCCTGAACAATATTAGGATACACATCTTTCTAGTAACTGCATTCCCCTTTGTTAGGTGCAAAACTCCCCTTTTTTTTAAACAATATACATTTTAATAGGTGTTCCCTTTTTTTAATTTTTGCCCATTCCAGCCTTTTTTTGATAAGCCCCCCTTTTAGTTAAATTAAAAAATCCAAACAATTTTGTAGTCAGCCAGGTTTTAAGGGGCCAAAAAAAATTCCTTTTTTTTATCCGAAACATTTAATACGTTTTTTCACTTTTGGGGCAGTACAGCTTTGTTCATTGAAAAGGGACCCTTTCACTTAAATGTAAATACAGCAAATTTTTTAGTCACCACAGGGGGTTGAAAAAGGGGCCAAAAATTAAACCCTTTTTAATTTCCCGAATACAAATTTTAAAAAACGTGTTTTTTACTTTGGGGGGCGCACTAAAAAGCTTTTTTTTCATTTTAGGCACCTTGCAAATTAAAGGGGAAAACACAATTTTTTTAGTCACCCCCAGGTTAATTGAAAGGGGCCAAAAATACCTTTTTTATCCCCAATACATTTCAGATACTGTTTTTTCAATTTGGGGGCACTTTCAGCTTGTTCATTGAGGCACCTTTCACCTTTAAAAGTTAAAACCCGCAAATTTTGGGAGTGACCACAGGTTTTAATTTAAAGGTGCCAAAAAAAACCTTTTTTTTATCCAATACTTTTCAGATACGTTTTTTTCACTTTGGGGGCAGTACTGCTTTGTCATTGAGGGACCTTGCACTTAAAAGTGAAAAAGCAATTTTTTAGTCACCCAGGGGGAATTGAAAAGGTGCCAAAAAATACCTTTTAATACCTTAAAACATTTTTAGATACGTGTTTTCCACTTTGGCCCCCCCTACAGCTTTTTTCATTTAGGCACCCCGCAAAAAAAATGTGAATACACAATTTTTTTATCCCCCACAGGGGAAATTTAAAGGGCCCAAAAAAACCTTTTAATATCCGTAACATTTCAAAGTTTTTTTTTTACTTTTGGTCAGTCAAGTTTTGTCACAGACACTTTGTGTTAAATTTGAATACAGCAATTTAGTATCACCACGGGTGAATTAAAGGGTGCCAAAAAATCCCTTTTTTTACCCGTAACATTTCAGATACGTGTTTTTTTCATTTTGGGCGCAGGCTAGCTTTTTGATAGACCCCCTTGCATTAAATTTGAACCCAGCAATTTTGTTTTGATTTAAAGGATTTGAGAATAGCTGGTTTCCCCGCTTTTAATAAGAGATTTTCCAAAACTTTTCCATCCCTTTCTAAAATTTTTTTTTTTCTGAACATGGAGCGAAATTGGGTTAACGAGCAAAGAGGGGGTAGACATGGAGGTAGGGGTCGAGAGAAGGTGCCCCTTTTCCAGTGGGGCGACAACACCATGCCAGTGGATGCATTTGCAGGACCGTCGGCCTGTCATCGCTGGTCGGGGGCCCTGGAATCTCAGTAACGAACAGCGCCCCAATCTGCCCTTTCGGGTTAATGAACCTCATCCACATCTTACCTCCTCGTCCCCCCAGTCACGGCCCACAAATGTCGTCATCACCTCATAAAAACCGTCCAAACATAGCGCCCAAATGTAACTCGTGTACCCCCCACTGGGGAAATCATTTTCTGAAGACCTCTTTGATGACAAAATGGGGGTTGGGGTCAAAGCATGTTAAAAGTCAAGGGGCCCAAAGGGATGATTTTCTCTGCTCGACGCCCAGTTATTGATCCCACAGAGGAGGAGAAGGAACCCGGTCAATGGGCAAAAATCCCGGCGGTCGTAAATCCCTTGCAGTCCCCTTGCTTTACCCCGCAGCCCCTGGATGCAGAATGTCGGACGCCCAAAAGTCACCTGTGTTGATGATGATGATGACGACATTGCGGATCCAACGTGGCTTTTCACGAATTTGTTGAAGCGCTTCATACTGGGACAAGAGGAAGACAATGGGGTAGGTCAGACGGGTTCCGCCTAAAAAGGGGAGAGGGCCGCAAAGTCCGCTGAATGATTCCGCCACCCGGGGTCAGCGCAAACCCCGCCCCTCGCTTACCCGTAAAAAAGGTCCGGGACCTCTAAAGCCTGGGCCTTTTTTGAGCAAGCCTCTGTTTTCCCCCAGCGATGTCATATGCCCCTTCCGTAAAAGCATAAGTAAGGTAAAAACCTTAGGGGGTTAACCACCACCAACATGTCTGTCACAGCAGCGAATGCTGAGTTGAAATGGAGGGAACACTTGGCCAAAAAAAGGGCCCAAACCCACGCCGGGCCTCCCAAAACTGTCACACCCTCTGTCTCCCCTCCTCCTCCCTCCCCACCCCCAAGCGCCCAGCTGCCCCTGTCTTCGAGCATGATCGGATCACCCCCGCTTTACCTCCACCGTCGCCCAGATCACCCACCCCCGAGACCCACCTACCCCTTTTTCCTCCGCCCCCGTTTTTACGACCTGCATGCCGTACAGCGGCCAGTCAGCACCACCTTTGTCTTCCGGGTTTTGGGGGGAGAAGAAACACTTTTAACCCAAACGATCCCAAAGCCAAAAGCCTAAATTGTCGGCTTGCCAGGCTTTTTGGCCTTGGGGGAAAAATTCCCTTTCCCCTCTGGGGGAAAGATGGCTTCTGCCCCCGCTTGGCCCCTTGCCTGCCCCCCCAAAAACCCGATTCAGCAGGCAAACTTTCCCGAAAAGCCTCCCCTGCCCCCGGCCAGCCTGGTCATCTAAAAATTTCCAAACGCGTTGTCTGATCGTGCCGGAAAAGCCATCTCACCACTGACAAAGGATATAAGCACGGCCAAGGCCATATATCTCTGTGACAGCCACGGGTGAGCTGGGTGGATGTCTCTGGTTATGACGGTGGCTTCAGCTCTGCGCACGCTCTCAAAACCGCCGGGATGGGCGGCTCTTTCCCCCAAGGCCCCCTTTGGGGGCATCACGGCCCAAGAAACCCGGCCTTTTGAAATTAATCTGTCTTGGAGACGTCCACACACAGGTAGGGCTGTGGGCGGCTCTCCGTAACGGACTGACGCTGCTGGGTGCCAAGAAACCTTTTGCCTGCTCGGAAAGTCCATCTCACCACCGACACATGGACAGTAAGCACGGCCAAGGGCCCCTATATCTTGTGACACTCACGGGTAGCGGGTGGATGTCTCTGGTCATGACGTGGCTCTCAGGGTCGGTGCACGCTCTTTAAAACCGCAGGGGTGGGGCAGGGCTCTTCCCCCCCAAGGGCCCTGGGGGGCATCACGGGCCCAGAGAAACCAGCCCTGTTGAAATTAATCGTCTTGGAGACCCTCCACACACAGTCAGGGGCTTGTACGGGTCTCGTAACGAGACCGAGCGTGGCTGGGTGCCCAAGAAACCCTTTGGGGAGCATGGGGGTGTGCAAAAGCGGGGGAAATCTGCTGGCTCCCCTTAAGATCGGTAGGTTGGAGCTCATCCTTGCCTGGGACATGTCATGAACCTTGTCGTCCAGAAATTTCTAAAGAGCTACTCGGGTCTGGACTGCCTGCTGAGGAAGGCTCGAATCTAAGTTCGCACTTCCGCCGTTCCCCCACCCTGCTTCGTCCCGCCGGGGCTGCTTTGCAGCGTCAGCTCGGCCTCCCCGTCAACCGTCTCATTGTTGACGTGGCAACATGCAGGAATTCCACCCTCCACATGCTCCAGCGATTGTGGGAGCAGCGCAATGCCATTACGCAGTACGAAGTGACACATGGCCTGACAAGCAGCAGTGCGGACCTCGGGGTGTTGAGCCACCGAGAGTGGAGGCAGGTGAAAGAGCTCTGCACCATATTTGCCAGTTTTGAAGAAGCCACCAAAATGATCAGTGCGGACGATGCCCTTGTCAGCATGAGCATTGTGGTGATCTTAGTTCTGGAACGATCGTTGGACACTCTGAAAACAACAGGTCCCACCAGCGACGGAGATGGAGACTGACACAGATGTGGACACGGAGCCTTTCTCTCCGTTGAATCCACAGCCAGACAGTTTCTCAATTTTATCAGTCTTCATTAGGCAGTGGTTCGGGGTCCAGGGCTAGTGCAAGGCAGCGCATCAGCTCTCAGGGTAATTCATCTCAGGCAAGTCAGGGCTGTGTTGAAGCTGTGCCGGAGAAAGCGGAGGAGGAGGAGGAGGTATTCCTAGACACCGACGTTACCGACGTCCCTGCCTTGGGAAAAGGGGTTGGCGTGAATTTGAGGCGGAGGAGGAAGATGAGGAAGATCAGTTTGCTAGTGCCCCTCGACCCAGAGGCTTGGGAAAATCAAGGCTCCATCTCTCACTGAGTGCTTGGATGCTCCATTTCCTCCAACATGATCTTCGCATTAAGGCCATCAAAATGACAACTGTTTACTGGGGGCCCACCCTCCTGGATCCCTGGTACAAAACAAAACTCAGCACTTTCCTTCCACCCACCCAAATAGAGAGAAAAATGCAGGAAATGGAGACCTTGCTGATTGTCAACTGGAGACTCGTTGCGTCTGCTTCTCGGTTCCCTAATGTCACGGTGGAACACATCAGCGACGTGTCAGCAGTATGAGTGCCAAGTAGGCGTAGCGGGCAGCAGCGGCAAGATGGCAGAAGCCTAATGGGTGACCTCTGGCAAATCTTTGTTTTTACCACCTCACCGACGCATTGCAAATGCAGGGCTACACATCCAACACACAGAGATCAGCTTAAGATCATGGTGAACGGGATATCTGCGTCTCAACACCCGATGTTTTTGCATGTGTTCCGGATCCAATAGGAAACTTCTGGGTATCCAAAATGGACGAATGGCCGACTGGCTCGTCAACGCCTATGGGTGTTGTCCTGCCCAGCAAACGCCCCAGCGTCATTCTGAGCGGGACCTCTGCACAGCTGGAGGAGTCTTACCTAGACAAACGCTTCCGGCTTTCCACAGATAATGTTGTGATCGTTTGACTTCATCAAGATGATATCAGGCATGGATCTTGATGATGTTGTGGCCCCATGCCGAGGTCAGCCGATTAGTTGCCAGTCTACTCAATTCCTCTTCAAACATGAAAACAGAAATCTTTTCAAAATGTCATTTCTTACTGCAATTTGTATTCTCTTTTCCCAAACAGTTCATTTGCTTGGGTTTTGCTGGAGGGAGACTGTAAAAGACAGCAAGGTTTCATGACAACACGAATTCCATTTTACTCACTTTATCTTAAGAAGTGTTTCCGCATTGTCATGGTTTTGAGGTCTGTTGCTGTGATATAAGCAATTAATCATGGTCCTTTGGAAACAGAAATGTGACTATCTAAGTGGCATTTCTCCCTCACATTCTTTAATAGTGGCTGAGAAGTCATTAATTTATAATTTTGTGGGGTCTTGTTGCTGTGAGATACAAGATACATTTATGCCTTTGGAAACAGAGAAAATGTGGCTTTCCCTAAGTGGCATTTCTCCCTCACAATTTTTATAGTGGCTGTGAAGTCATATTTATAATTTTTTGGGTCATGTTGCTGTGAAGTACAGCTATAATTATGGTTTTTGGAACAGAAATGTGCTTCTAAGTGGTATTTCTCCCTCACAATTGTTGATTGTGGTGAGATGTCATATTTATAATTTTTTGGGGTCATGTAGCTGTTGTGATTACAGCAAATAAATCATTGGTCCTTTGTAACAGAAATGTGGCTTCTAAGTGGCATTTCTCCCTCACAATTTTTAACTATAATTTTTTGGGTCATGCTTGTAACGGACTTGGTAGTGGATCCGCAGGACCACCGCAGGCGATGATAGCTAAGCCACGCCAGGGAACAATCAAAAAAAAAAAAAAGGTACCCCCCCGGTTTTCAAAGAGCCGCCGAAAAAGCGGGGGGGGACTTCCCTTGCGGCGGGGGACAAACCCGGTGTTACCCCCAGACTTTGGCCCTTGTTTTGCGGTGGGGGCCGAGGTGAAGCGGGGAAACAAAAGGGTTTGGCCCGGGGAATCGTAGTCGTGGGCGGGAAAAGGTCGGGGCAGGCGGAAAGGGTTTCGGGCTTTGGACAGGCGAAAAAGGTTTCAGGGCGGGGGCGGCAGGGGTTGGGAGCCCGAGAAACGTAGCAAGGTCTGGTAACCGGCAAGTAAAAGGGTTTTTCAGGAACACTTTAAACAAAGGCACGGGGCAACAAAGATCCGCGGGGAAGTAAAGGGGGAAACCCAAAAAACTTAAATAGGCGGGCCCCCCGGCAATTAGGCAATTCCGGGCGCCCCTGCCCCTTTTAAACTACATGAACGTTTGGGGCCAATCCCCAAGGGGGGCTTTCACCCAAAATTCCCCAAAGCGGGGGACGCGGCCCCGAACCGGGGGCCCCCCGGTTTCAGGAAAAGGAAAACGGGACGGATGCAGGCACGGGCGACAGTGGGCCCCCGGGGCGGGGCACCCCCCCCCCGGGGGGACCTGCCGCGGGGGACACGGGGCGACCGGGGTCCAGGAAAGGGGACCGCGGCGAAAACCCGTTACAGTACCCCCCCATTAGACCTCCCTCCTTTTTGGGAAATGCAAAAACCCTGAGGGGGAGGTCCGATTCAGGATTTTTGCAATTCTGGCTCCCCGGCCCTTTCCTCGGGGCCCGGGAAGCCCTTCCAATCTACAGGAAGAAGGGGTTTCCCCTTGACCGTTTCCCAACCCCAAAAGATGCCTTTCCCTCAAAGAGTCAGCGGCCCTTGGAAAAGGGGGAAGGTTACATTCCTGAGAGAAAAAAGGTTAAAGGGCCCAGCGGTTTAAAGGGAGGGAGCCCGGGGAATGCGTTTTGGGTGACCCGGGAGAGAGGAGGCAGGGAGACTTGTACTCACCGGGTTCAACTGCCGAAAACCTTAAAGGGGTCCGAAAGGGGGGGCCCAATTTGAGACTGGGAAACCCTTCGGGGCGCACGTACCCTCAGGAGACCCCAAAACTTTTTTCCCCTTTGGGGGGAATTTTTGGGGAAAGGCCTTTCCTCTTATCCGCCTAAGTCTTCATACGGGCAAAAAGCCCAAAGGGGGGAAACCCGTGCGTCTCCTCCCAGATGGCCTTGATTTTCCCAAACTTGGCCCCGGGGGGGGAAAAAAGGGGGGGGCCACAGGGGCCCCCAAAATTAGTGGGCAGGGAAGGGGGGGGGGTGGGGAAATGGGGGGCCATAGCCCACAAAAAATTTGGAGAGACCCCCGGCCCCTCCCTCCGAGACGCGAGGGGTTTGAAAGAGGAATTGGGGCCCGGGGGAGAAATTCTTTCCCGATGCCGGGACGGCCCAGATAAAAAAATTTTGGGACGCAGTTTTTTCCCCCAGAATTTTTTTTTCCCCCCGTCCACCTCCCCTTTTGGGATTGAAGGGTGAAAATCTGACGAAATGAAGTTTTACTTGGCGGGACGGGGCAAATGCACGCCAAAAAGGGGGAAACAAATTGGACACCGGGGGTCGGAAAGAAAATTTTTTTGAAAGGAAAACCCATGGAGTGGGGAAAACCAAGTCGGAAAAAAAGTTTGGCCCAAATTGTGGAGCGACGGGCGGCCCCCAAGGGGAGGGGGGGGTACGAAGTGGGACGTTCTTTGAAAACCGGTCATAACCACCCAGATCCCGAATTCCCAGAGGGGGCCCGGGAAAGGTTTCATGATGAAATCCATGGCTTGGGGGCGTCCGGGGGATCCTGGCACGGGCAGTGATCCCAGGAGACCTGCGGGCCCTGTGGCGTGGGACCTTTTTTCCCGAGCACATGTGAACAGCGAGCGTGAAGCCCTTTGAATCCTGTCCCAGGGTCGGCCCCCATTTAGTGCGGGGGTGGATCAAAGCGTGGGAACTTTCCGGCTCCGGAAGACCCGGGCCCAAGAGAGAGCTAGGGCCCCTTCCAAAACCCCCTTTTTCCTGGGGCCGGCGCCGAAATAATTCCAGAAAGGGGACTTTCCCCTGGAGTTTCTGCGGGGAGCCCCGGGGAACCCAAAAACCGTTTCGGGAGAAATATTTTTTGTAAACACGGGTTTTTCCCCCCCGACCACTAAGGAAAGGGGAAGGGGGGTCAGCCTTGATGTTTTTCTCACCCGGGTTTTCGGAAAAGTCAAAAAACGTGAGAAAAAAAAGGCTCATCGGGCCCTTGGGGGAAATTCAAGCCTGGGCTGTCAAAAGGGAAAAAAGTAAATTCTTAGGGTTTCCGAAAATTTTGTTCGATAGGATGACGACCCCCCTCCAGCAAAAGAGCCACCCTTTCCGGGGCTAATTTTGTTGGCCAAGATTTCCCCGGCCCCCCCAAGGGGAATATTTTCCCTCCCGCCGGGGGAAAAGGTTTAGAAAAACCCCCCTGGAAAAATTTTTTGCCCTTGGGCCCTTTTTCTGTGTGAGGCGGCCCCTGCCCCCCAGAAGAACTTTGCCCCAAAGGGAAAAACGGTTTTCTCGGGACCCGGGCCCGGGCCCAAAAACAGGGGGCCAGGGGGAGAAGGCAGTTTTCAGACCAAAAAAACCCCTTCTATTCAGGGGGCCCCCAGCATCAGGGTTTTCGGGGGTTTTCTTCCTAGTGGGGGCCCCACGATAGGAGCCACCAAAGTGGGGGAATTGGGGAATAAATTCGCGGGAAATTAATTTCGCGAAGCCCAGGAAGCGCTGGAGGCCCAAAAAGGCCCGGGACAGGACGGGGCCCCATTGCAGCACCGAAAGAGTTTTAGCTGGGCCCATTTTCAGGCCCTTGGCTGGGGCCCGATATACCCGAGGAAGGGTGGGGGGGTTGGGGGGGGGGTTTTTAAAGGGAAATGAACTTTTTCCCCCTTTGGGCCCGTCCCGTCGTTTGGGCTGCGCAAAATCGCAAAAACCGGGGCGCCCCTTGGGTTGGGTTTCGTCAAAAGATGGGGGGGAGAAAATTGGGAAAATGTTTCCCCAAGAACATTTATAACGCAGGGTACAGGAGACCCCGGGGAAAGGGACATCGTTAAAAAAATTCCCTTGAAACACTGCTGGAGCTTTTCAGAGCCCAAAAGGGCATTACGGAAATTCAAAATTGCCAACCGGGGGTATTAAACGCCGTCTAAAACCGCCCCCCTCCCAAATTTCTGATGGGGGTTGAAGGCACCTGGGCAAAAACCCTTGGAAAACCTTTAGCCCCCTTAAAGGGGTCAAAAATTTTTCTGCGATCAGGGGGGGGGGTGGGGGGGTAAGCGGTTTTTTACGGGGTGTTTTTAAATTGAGTCCCCCCGGAAAGTCTTTTAACACGGAGGGGAGGGAACCATCCTTCTTAGTCCGAAGAAAAACCCCCCCGGGCCCGGGGGAAAGGAGGACTTAGGGGAGAAACCCTTTCTGAAATTCCCCCCCTTTATGTAGGTTTAAAAGGGCCGAGTCTCCGGAAACGGAAAAAGCGGGGTGGGGCCCTTTCCCCCGGGGGCGGACGGGTTCCTAAAAAGAAGGCCCAATGGGGCGTCGTGGGCCGTGTGGGGGCCCGGGTATGGGGCCTTTCCCCCGGGAAAAATTTACGCCCCCAAAGCCCCTGGTACTCACCCGGTGGCCTAGCAGAACCCGGGCAAGGGGGGCGGAAAAGGTGGTAGGCACCGTGGGAAACCCCCAAAGCGGGGTTTTTTGGCATTCGGGCCCCCCCAACGCGGGAAACCTACCGTTTTCCCCCAATCCAGCGAAGGGGGGAAACGTTGCAGCCGGGGAAAAGCCCCAAGAGGATCGCCGGGGAAAAGAAAGGGGACAAACGGGGAACCGTTTTTTTCCCCTTTAAATGTAGGACCCCGCACCCGGAGTGTCACCCCCCCGGGTTATTTACTGGGGGGGAAAATCTTTGAGGGCCCCCAAAACCAAACGAAACCCGGGAAAAAGGGTTTTTCCCCAAAGGGGGGGATTTCAGGCACCCCGGGTACGGGGTTTTTCCCAAAAGGGGCCCAAGGAATAAATTTCCCCGGGGCTTGCCCCCAAAAGCCCCGGAAGGCAAAAAACCCCGGGAATGAAGAACCAAGTAGTCTTCCCCTCCACTGGCATCATCAAAGGGTGGAGCGGAAGAAATGCCCCTTTAGACCCGCCTCTCCCACGGAAACCTTTGGTTTAAAGAGTTTTTCCCCTTTGGAGCCGGGAGGACGAAGCGGGCCTCTTTTTTCTTGGCAAAAGCTCCTTCTCCCTTTTCAGTAAACCTTTGATATGATGTGATTTGGAAAGGAGAATTAATTTGTTCGGGGGAGGAGGGGGAGGTCTTTGCTCCCAAAAGGGTCCTTTACCCGGCGGGCCCAGACCCGTTTTGAAGGTGGCGAAAGAGGGGGGAAACTTTTCCAAACGCAACTCCGAAGCCGGGGAAAAGGGAAATTTAAAAATGCTTTGGTCACCCCAGGGCCCTCCCCTGACAAAGGCCCAAAGGAGGGGGGACTAGCTTGGGGGAAGAAACGCGGGGCCCTCCTAAAAAAAAACGGTGGGGGGAATTCCGGGGGGAAGATCTTGGGCCCCGCAAAATCACAGGGTGTTCCTGCCCCAAAGGGGGGGGTTTTGCCCAAGCCGGGCCCTTTCCCGGAAAGAAGGCTCCCCAAAGAAGGCCCCCTTAGACCCCCCAAAGGGAAAAATGACCCCCAAATCAGCTCATTTGCTAGGCACTGCGGTTTTAAAAAACCCCGGGGCAAGCTTGGGATCCCCGGCAAAGCGGGAGGTAAGAGACCCGGGAAGTTTGGGGACCCCACGGGGGCCCAAAAAGGGAACTGCAGATTTTAGAGGAGCCACAACGGGGGACGGAGACGCGGGCCGGGATGCGGGGAGCTGAAGAAAATCATGGCGGAGAGCGGGCCCAAATCCCTGTCCTTGTTGTGCGTTTTTGTTGCATTTGCGGGCAACAACCGTCTTTAATATCCGTGATGCTTGGCAGAGGGACCTTGGCAGGATCCATGGCTGGATCTTTTCCGTAAAGGACTTTTTTTTTTGGATCCCTTTGGGCCAAACCCCAGGGGATGGTAGTTAAGCCACCCGGGAAAAGGAATCTAAGTACCCCCGGTTTTTTACCCAAACCCGCCGCAAAGGGGGGATGGACTTGCGGGGGCGTGGGGGCTACCAGGGTTTGTTACCCCCCCCCGACGGACTTGCTTGCGGTGGCGGCCGAGGTGAAGCGAGGTACAGAAGCGTATTTGCCCGGGGAAACGTAAATCCCTGGGCAGGCAGAAGGTTAAGGGGAGGCCGGGGAATTTTGGGTTCCTTTGGGGTGGACAGGCGATAAGGTAGGGCGGCGGCAGAGGGCGGAGTCGGAAACTAGCAAGGTTTGGGACACGGGAAGGAAATTTGACATCAGGCACTTTTCCCCAAAGGGGACGGGGGGGGAAAAAAATTTCCAGCGGAGAAGTGACGTGGAACCAAAACCCTTAAAATAGAAGCCCGCGCCCGGGCAATTTTGCCAAATTTCCGGGGGCACTGTTTCCCTTTTAAAACTAATGAACGAGCCGCGCGGCGTTGGGGGGCGCGCATGAGCCATTCCGGGCCCGCCCGGGGACGCGGACCGAACGGGAGCCCCGGGCAGGGGAGGGGACGGGGCAGAAGCACCAAAGGGGACAAATGGGACCCGCTGCGGCCCAAACCCGGGCCCCCCCCGGGGAACCTTCTGCGGGGGAAACGGGGGGCGACCCGCGTCCGTGGGGCCGGAAACCGGGGGCGCAACCCCCTTCAGCGCTTTGAAATGCAGCAATACTACAGGTCCTATTATTAAAAAAAAGCTGTTTCTTTAAAAAAATTGTTTTCCCCAATTGACCCAAAATGGTCAAGGGTCATTCTTTTTAATTTTTGGGGGGAAATTTTGCTTTGAAAAGCACAATACTACAGGTCCTTTTCTAAAATTTTTGTTTTTAAAAGAAATTTGTTCTTTTACAAATTGTCAAAAGTGGGTCATGGGGCCCGTTTTGGGAAATTTTTGGGGGGGGATTTTGCTGTGGCCCTGCAGCTATACTTACAGGTCCTATTATAAAAAATGGGTTTCTAAAAAGACCTTTGTTCTTCACAATTGTCCAAAGTGGCCCCAAGGGTTAATTTTCTTTGAATTTTTGGGGGCATTTTTGCTTGACATGCAGTTTTTCTACAGGGGCCCATTCCCAAAAAATTTTTGTTTCTAACCCGACATTTGTTCTTCACAATTGTTTCCCAAAATGGCTCAAGGGCAAGCTTTGAATTTTTTTGGGGGCAAATTTTTCTGTGACATGCAGCTATACTACAGGGCCTATTCTAAAAAATGTTTTTTCTAAAAAAGCATTTTTTCTTCACAATTTTTCAAAAGTGGTCAAAAGGGGGATGGTGCTGGGCAGAAAAAAAGGGTAGGTAGGACACGTTAATGGACACATTTTGCAAATGACTTGGGTTTTTTCAAAATCTTTAACATACTATCAAAACCCCGTATTGAGAAAAACCCCTTTAATTTCATTGAAAAAAAGAGAAAAAAAAGACTTTGTTGGGGTTCCATCCCAATTTTAAAAAAAGTGTTTTCTAGAAATTTTAAATACTAAAAAATTGCTTTGTACAAAAAAGCTGGAAAAAAAATTCCCCCCAATTGTTCAAAAGGGGGGTAAAGGAAAACTTGAAACCCGATGTAAAAATTTTTCAGAGGAAAATGGATATGGAGCACGGGACAGGAAAAAAGTACAGAGACAATTTTCCTCCAGGGAAGTTTTAAATAAAATGAGAAAAAGAAATTCCCAAACAAAAGGGGACCTTGGGGGTAACAGGGGCGGTTAACCCCCAGTATTTCCAATTTAAGCTCAATTGGTTCCCCACTCATTTCGGAGGGGCAAGCGAAACCCCGGTCCCTTTACTTTTGGGACCCGAGGGAAAGGGGGGGAGTTTTTCCCCACTTCCGCTTCCGAAAATCTGCTTCAGCACGACAAATTTTTGTTGCCCGGCTCTTCAGGGGATTTTAACCCGCGTGTTAATAAAATGACGGACGCCAGCCTGGGCTTTTAAAAGCCCCCCCTGGGACCCCGGGCCCGGGTCATGGGTGTGGCACAGGACCGTCTAGTCAATGTTTCCCGTTCCAAATAAAATGGTGGTTGAAAAAACTCCTTTTTCCCGGCCCTTTGTAATCGGGGGTCAGGGCAGGTTTTTAAAGGTATACTGTGGCCCAGGACAGGGGAAAATATTTGTCCGTTCAACTAAAATTTTGGTTTGGGTTTAAAGACTCCTTTTTCTGGCACTTTTTAAATGGGGGTAACGGTTTTAATGGTCTTCTGGGTACAGGATAGATATAGTTGTGTCCAGTTCAACTAAAATGGGGGTTAAAAGACCCTTTTGCGGCACTTTTTTAAAGGGGGGGGTCAGCATTTTCGGGCTTGCTGGTTCCGGGCGGGGTATTCAATGCCCAGTTCAAGTAACAATGGTTCAAATCTACTGCCTTCGGCCCTTTTTAAATTTGTGGGTATGCGGGTTTTTAAGGGTCATGTTTGGGTGCAAGACAGGGATAGTGAAGGTCTGTGACTTTTTTTTGTGATTTTTATCCCAAGTGTGATCCCAAAAGTGAGCAGTATCCATTTGACTTTTTGTGGATTTTAATTTAGTTCCCCACCTTTTTGGGGTAAAATAAAGGGGGTTTGTTGTCTCCCTTTGATTTAAAAATGGTAATCGCTCAAAATCGGGGGTCACTATCGAAAAACCTTATCGATAGCGGCCGACTATCGGCTATCGCTCGATCTCGATAGCCAACGCAATCACTCAACACTACTTATGAGTTTTTGATTATTTTTTATTCCATTTTATGCGATGTGGGATAAATGAAAATCACAGTTTTGTTTTTGTTTTTTCCAGTGTTCACCATGCGGGTTAAATAATGTGACAGATTTATAGATTGTTTTTTTTTTTAAATTATATATTTATTAATTGATTACAGTGGGTGCCAAGTTTTTAATTTGCAAAAAAAAAAAAAAATAAGCAAAGTTTGGTGAGATTCCATTCTCACGTCACATAGTCTTTCTATATTTTCTAAGAAAAGCTGTGTGTCACCTGTTGCAACCAGGAAAGCTTCATGACACCCAACCCTCACAAGTGCTACACAGATTTTCTAAAATAAGAAAACTGTGTATCTATTCCCCCAAACTTCTCCCCCCAAACCCCTTCAAAAACCCTTGACTCCACCTCCCCCCCCCCATCCCCTTGACCCCCATTTTAACCTTTCGCTCCCCTCAAACCCCTCCTCTTTGACCCCATCTACTTCCCCACTCTAAAGCCCCTCCACATCCCCACTTTACATCCATACATACACATACAGGAGTGGTGTGTGGAGTGATTGAATTTCTGTAACAGGGAAATTTATAGATGTTGGTTTAAAAAGGTTTAAAGGAGTAACGTCATCATATTTTTTGTTAATGAGAGAGGGGGATTGTTTCTTTTTTTTGTACAGGGGCTATGGCTCTTGTGTACTGCTGTATGTTATACAATGGCATAATTCAGGGATTTATGTGCCCTGGCATATGGGTCAAACAAACCCATATAATGGCTATATAATAAATACCATCACATAAAATACTAAACATACAAACAAACGTTAGCAACCGAGGTTAAGATCCACAACATAAATGTCACTTCTGCAGTATTTCAGGGGCATGTAATGTTGTTCCCACATGTAAATGGTGCCTGCCTACTGACTCATCCATCCTGGCAGATATTTCCTTTACTAAAGCCCACACACAGATTTTCCCATTCTTTTACTGAGCTATTTTTTCTGGTTGAAAAACAGCTTTTTGGATGGGTTTGATACAGGATTAATTCTATGAAATTATACTTTGAGTAATAGTGAAAATCTGATTAAAAAGTATCACATTTCAAAAAACCTTAAAAAATGGGGCTCGCTTGATTTTCCTTTTTATTCCATTTTACTTATTAGGTATGGAGGGGGGGTTTTTAAAATTATTACTAAGTAATTGAAAAAAAAAAGTTCATTTTTTTAATTTGCTATTTGAAAATAATCTAGGGGTGATAGTATTACGGGGCTGCTCCAGATCGGCCATTTCGCCCAAAAACGGGCGCAACCCGTTCTCAGCACACCCCAAAAATTGGGGGCCATTATCGGGCCCAGGTAATTGTAAGGGTTTCTGGCCCGGGGGGCGTTCGGGAGGTGTGTCGACCAAAACCGTAGATTCTACACATTTTGACGGGAGGACGGCAAAAACGGGGTTTTATGCTGGTCAGGTAGACAAAGTTAAAAAGGGGTTTTACCTGAGCCGAATTGTGGCTTTATATATAAAGTGCCAATCTATAAACCCGCGTAGAAACGGGTTTTAAAAATTCGGTGCTTTTATGCAAAAATGGATAAAAAATGGCGTGGGCCCAAATCCTATGCCCCCCCAAAATGTTTTCGTTTGATGGATCTCGCAAAGACTACGAGCGGGAAAAAAATTTAAATAATTGAACGCACTCGGTAAAAATAGGTGCTGGTAAAAAATATTGCAACCCCAAATATCAAAGTAAAAAATTCCACAGCACACAATGTGTCAATACTTCAAAAGTGTATTTTAGAAAAAGGGGTGTTATAACATATAGTGTTTAACATGTCATCATTACAGGGAAAATAAAAGTTTACTTCCTTACAAAAAAAAGTTAAGATATACATGCCTTGAAAAAGTATTCGGCCCCCTTGAACTTTTCAACCTTTTGCCACATTTCAGGTTTCAAACATAAAGATATAAAATGTTATTTTTTTTGGTGAAGAATCAACAAAAAGTGGGAAAAATTGTGAAGTGGAACGAAATTTATTGGTTATTTTAAAACTTTGTAAAAAATAAAAAACGAAAAGTGGGGGTGCAAAATTTTTTCTCCCCCTTAAAGTTATTATTTTGTAGCGGCCCCCTTTTGCTGCATTACAGCTGAAAGTCGCTTGGGGGATGTCCTATCATTTTTCAATCAGAGATGAAACTTCCCCAATTCTTTTTTGGGCGCACGTGGAGCTAGGAGGTTGTGGAGAGCATTTGTGAACGTGGGCCAATGGGTTGGATGGAGGCTTTTGTAAAAAGCAGTTTTCAGCTCTTTCCACAGATTCTCGATTGGATTCAGGTTGGGACTGTGACTCGGTCATTCAAACACCTGGATACATTTTTTTTGGGAAATTCCATGTAGATTTTGTTAGATTGGGATCATTGTCTTTTTGGGAAGAAAATCCCCATCCCAGTTTTGGTCTTTTGCAGACCCAAACAGGTTTTTTCAAATGGTCCGTATTGACCCCATCCCCCTTCCTATAAATTTTAAACCCATTTAAAAAAAGCAGGACCAAACCATGATGCTGCCACCACCTGTGTGACAGGGGGGGGATGGTGGTTGGGGGGTGGTGTATTGCTTTTATCCAAAAATATGGTTTTGATTGTGGCCCAAAAAATTCGATTTTGGTTTCTTGACCGAGCACCTTCTTCCACATTTTGGTGTCTCCCAGGGGGTTTGTGGGAAAGTTTTTAAAAAAGAATTTTTTATGGGAAATTTTTAGAAATGGCTTTCTTCTTGCCCCTCTTCCCTAAAGGCCCGATTTGTGCGGTGTTCGAGTTTTTTGTCCCATGGGGAAACTCTCCCCCCCCGCTGTAATCTCTGCTTCATCCAGAGTGATCATGGGCCTCTTGGCTGCCTTTTTGATCAGTCTTTCCTTTTTTGAGATGAAAGTTTGAGGGAGGCCCAGGTCTTCGAGATTTGCAGTGGTCTGTACCCCCTTTCAATATTTTTGTTTCCATGCTCCTTGGGGTGTTTAAAGTTTGGGAAACTTTTTGTATCCAAATCCAGCTTTAAACTTCCCACAACAGTATCACGGGACCGCCGGTGGTTCCTTGGGCTTCATGATGCTCCCTCCCTTTAAAAAAACCCCGAAACTACACAGAGCAGGGGCTTTTAGGAGATTGATTCACATAGGTGAATTATATTTATCATCAAAGACATTAAGGACAAAAATTTGGGTCATTCAGAGATCCCCATGAATTTGGAGTGAGATTGCTGATAAAGGAAAGAATAATTTTGCACGTCCCCTTTTCATTTTTTTTTTTTTTTTTTTTTCAAAAGTTTAAAATATCCCAAAAATTTCGTTTCCCTTCACAGTTTTTTCCCCCTTTTTGTTGATTTTTCACAAAAATATAAAAAAATTTTTAAAACTTAATGTTTTAAGCCTGAAATGTGGCAAAAGGTTTTTAAAAATTAAAAGGGGGCCCAATACTTTTGCAAGGCACTGTTTGGAGATGTGATTCTTTTGATTTTGGGCGGTAAATGACCCTTTTTCATAAGAAATTTCCCAAAAATAAAACTAAAAGGGGCACATATATACAGAAAGCATTTTAAACACAGTAGCAGGTAGGGATATGAGAGAAAAATAAAACGTATGAGAATGGGTGTGAGAGAGAGGACAAAAATAGAATCAAGGTATAATTCCAGGTAATATAATGGAAGTTGATCAAAGAAGAAAGAAAAGGAAAGGGGTAGGAGACGATTTAGAGAGGACAGGGATGGACAGTAGTGGCAGAGGGTAACAGTAACAAGGTGGTGTAGGAAATAACATAAGGAGAAAAATACTTTAGCAACACTGGAAAAGTGTACATTATAAAGTTAACAGAACCAGAAAAGGGGGGTTATATGAAGTGGAAAAAAGGGAAAAAAAGAAATATAGGGAATGAAGGGGAAGTAACTCACCTGTTATAGTTAATGACGCATTTGGGGCCCAAAGAAATAAGGTTTGAACGTCAGCCGAAAAACCAAAAAAAAAAACATTTGGTAAGTATGGGTGATAGGGAGGAAAATATAAGCTTCCTGTATAGTGAAGTAAAACGTATAAAAAAAAATAAAACGTATCTGGCTTTTTTCCTTCTACTTGTTTATGTGGTGTTGATTTTAGAAAAAGCTTTTTTTTTATTGTAAAATAAAAACAAAAATAAAAAACTTCTTTTAACCTGTTTCATTTCACGCATGGCCACTCCCCGCCTCCCATTGTCAAGTTATTATTTTCTAACCCTGCAGCTATTCACAAAACCCAATGTTTGTGATTCACGTGGGCACATGGGCACCTGGGGCAGCGCTGAAATGTAACGGGGCACAACCCCATCAAACCGCTTTTTTCCTAAAGAAAACCTTTTTAAAATTTTTTTGTATATTATTACATTTTTATAACTACAAAAAGGGGGCCTCCAAACTAAAATAAATTAACTTGTCAAAAATTGAAAATTTAAGCCAAATTTTTCCCAAAAATGTTTTTTCATGCTTACATCAGAGAAAAAATTTTTTTTTATTTTAATTTTGGTTGCTGTTTGTTTTCCCTTATTTTTCCAAGTCGCCCGCCTGTAAAATTTTCTTAGTTTTACTTATATTTTCCTCTTCTGTCCTATGCTAAATTAGTGTGAAAAAAACTTCTCATAGACTGTTCTTTGCGATATTGTTGAAAACCAAAATAGAGAGAAGCAAGTAGACTCCATGCTTTGTAATATTTGGGCTGTTCTACGGTCATATTATTTAGAAGAAAGTCTGGAAAAAGTTTTAGAAAACAGGGAAAGAGCATTCCCATCCCGGTATTTATGGCATATTTCCCGAAGTCTGATACATTTAGTCCCATCTTTGGACCGGAAACCCCTTTAAAAAAAAAGGGGGCTCTTTACCCCCATGCTTTATTGGGACAGGCTGCAACCACGTGAATGGAGAGGTGGGCCCTGCATGCTGACTTTGGCCGTTTTACTTCCTCACATTTGGCTGGTTTTTAGAACTCCCGAGAAATAAATAAGGGGAAAACCCATACCTCATGTATGGCCACCCGCCCATTCACTGTGGCTACAGAAAAAGTGGGATAGATGTAAGATTTAAAAAAGATATTGAGATAGGTGCGGGGGAGGTTTTTTTGTAAAATATTATTAAAAATTATATATATATAAAATATTTTGTGTAATATTTATATATATATTTATTTTATTATAAAATATATTATATATATATATTTATAATTTATATATATATTTTTATATATATATTTATAAATATACTAAATTATATATAGTTTGTTGAGCAGAAGTAAATAACTTCAGGCAAAAGTAGTACTAAGGGGTTTTCAATTTTCGGTTGATTTGCAAAACTCTTGTTGGTTAGCCTTGCTCTAACCCCAAACCTTTAGGCAAGAGTCTATTGTTAAAAGATTAAACTGAAACCCATTTTTTTTGAATTCAAATGCTATTGTTCCTGCTTTTTTTAGGTTATATTTACATGGTTTAAAAATTTTTACTTGGTTTTTTGTGCCATGTAAATAGGTTAAAAGGGCTCCAAAGAGGCCTGTGTAGAACCCAAAACAGGTCATATTATGCTGGAACAAGTGGATTTAATCATCAGTGAAGAGTAAGGTAAAGTGCATCTCCGCCCAAATAATAAACTTACAAGTTCTCTGAAAAGTGACTTTTCTTTATGCAGTATTTAATTTGTTGGAGCATGCATGCTCAATAGCTTCTGCCTTTAGGTATATAAGCTGGAGTGAAACATACCAGTAACATTCAGCCATTTTGCAGAGCTGTAGCTAGGTATATCTGCACCCGCAAAGAATAAGGGCTACACTCTACTATAAATAGGTGCACTCCAATATCAGACGCATTATAAAGTTCGCACGGCGGGGGTGTGTGCTGGAGGCGTGTCGCACTACAACCGTACGAAGCTACACATTTATGAGTTTTCAATGGCAAATCCAGGCGCATTACTGCTGGAACAGGTAGAGCACTTTAAAAGTGGTTTACCTGAGCCAGAATTGTCGCTTAGCAGCTAGAAAGCGCTAAATCAATGACCCACGGTAGAACAGGTTAATAGATTCAGGCACATTTTACGCTACTAATGTGTGCAAAAAAATGACGCCTGGGTACCAAAAATCATACATGTTGCCCTTAATGTAGCGCCTTCCCCCCAAGCAACACACCAAACTTAACAAAACTTATTAAAATACTTATTACCCATGTAGAAAATGGAGAATGATGCAAATAACAGACTGTGATTTACCCTACTTACCATCTGGGTGATACTCCCCCCATCAAGCACATTTATGAAACATATGACTGGCAGTGAACTGGAATACAGGTCCATAGCTATAGAGGATGCCGAGGTAGCAGTTGCTACCGGGCCCTGGAGCCTTTGAGGGCCTAAATGTCCATTTGCCACTTAGGAAGACAGCAGTAGTTTAAATGGCACACTGTAGTTGGGGAGTCCATTTATAGATTTTGCGTTAGGGCAAAACGGACCGGTCTTGTAACCAATCGAGGGGCTGGTGGCAGTTTATTGGGGCTGGCAGAGCTATGGTTAACCAGCATGGGTAAACAGATCTCTCCCAGCCGTTCAGGGTTGTGGGCGAGTAGGGTGTCCTTTCGCACTACCTGGGTCTTCCTGTGCCCTTGTGGACAGGGATTAACTGTGAAACCGTATGTGGCTGACCTTGTCGCGATACACCCCAAGTCTGGCGGGGGTTTTCCTGACAGCAAATTTCATACCAGGCAGGGAGTTTACAGAGGCCTAGCTACAGGGGTTTGCAGCGGTCGCACTTGCCATAAAGCTGCATTGCTGGGTCACATATTCCCAGCAAGGCAGCTATCACAGCTGCCGTCTGCACAGTGCAGGCAGCGGCTGAGGTAAAGCTGCCTGTGCCACAAAGAAGATGGAGACGGGCCAGAGCTTCAGGGAGCAGGAGAAAGGTGAGTACTGGTATTTTTTTATTTTTAATTACCTGAAGGGGCTAAATTACCTGTTTATCAATATACTGGTGGTTATATTACCTGCCTATCAATATATTGGGGGCTATATTACCTGCCTATCAATATACTGGGTGCTATATTACTAGGCTAACTATACCTGGGACCATATTACCTACCTATCAATATACTGGGGGCTATATTTCCTAGCTATCAATATACTGGGGGATATATTACCTGCCTATCAATATAATGGGGGCTATATTACCTGGCTAGCAATATAATGGGGTCTATAATACCTGGCTACCAATATACTGGAGGCCATAATACCTGGCTATCAATATACTGGGGGCTATATTACCTGGCTATCAATATATCGGGGGCAATATTACCAGGCTATCAAAATACTGGGGGCAATATTACCTGGCTATCAATATACTTGGGGCTATATTACCTGGCAATTAATTTAATGGGGGCTATATTACCTGGCTATCAATACACTTGGGGCTATATTACCTGGCTATCTATACTGGGGGCCATATTACTTACATATCAATATACTGGGGGCTATATTACCTTGCCAGCTATACTGGGAGCCATATTACCTGCCTAGCTATATACTGGGGGCCATGTTACCGGCCTATCTATATACTGGGGGCCAATTATCTGCTTATCTCCATAATGCGGGCCCAATTACCTGCCTATCTGTATACTGGTGGCCAAATAACCTGCCTATCTGTATACTGGGGCCCCAATTACCTGCCTATCTATATACTGGGGGCCTATTACCTGCCTATCTAGTGGCCCTATCTGCCTGCCCTAAGTAGCCCTATCTGCCTACCCTAAGTGGCCCTATCTGCATACCTACCTACTAGAAGGGACCCTATACTAAAGGAGGGGGACTTTACCTACTCAATAGGAAGAGTCTGCCACTTACCTAAGGTGTAACCTACCTAAAAGAAGCATCTTCCTATCCTCCTATCTAATCTGTTGTGGCTGTCACTTTTTGGGAAGGGTTTCGACCTACGTGCACAAATGAGGGCCCTGTAGTTGGTTGGGGGAAGTTTCCTGTTGTGTGGAAAATTCTGTGGGGATAGTTGGGCCCGGGAGAAGTCGCAGAGTCTGCACTGGATAAAAAAGAAAAAAAGAAAAACCACCTATGATTACAATTGTAACTGTCCTGAAAATTTAAATTTGGGTCTTGGTATATTGATTGGTCTTTTTCATTTTAAGTGGTATAAGTCATTATTGGATGATATATGGGGTTTTCTTTGGTCCTTGTTATTGTTGTTATTGGTAATATTGGTCTTGGGTATTTGATTTGTGAGAAACACATAGGGTTAAATCACTATAGGATGATATATGGGGAATTCTTGGTCCTGTATATTGTTGTTATTGGTAATACTGGTGGGGTCAGTAATTATGGTGAATTAGTCGCAATAACTTGTATGTAGCCTTGTATATTGTTGACTCGAAAAAATAAAATTAAGTCAATAAAACTGTCAGCTAAAACCCAGAAACAAAAACTCAAAAAAACAAAAGGGCACAATTGCATTTTTTTCCTTTAAACCCCACAACTTTTTTTTCTTTTTTAAAGGGGGGGTTTGGGGGGGGGCAAGAGGGAACAAAACACTTTGGCTGTATATCTTTTTTTTTTGGGCCCTTTTTCAAATTTAAAATAAATGTTTTTCTGTGGCAATTCCTTTTAATAGAAAAATTTTTCTGCAGTGACTACACCACAGACATCCGTCATTCAACGGGGAACCTGTTGTTGAAAAAGTATTCCTCCACAGAGGGTGTTGGGGTAGGGGGGCCCCAAGCTGAAGTTTTGCCCCGGACCCATGAGTTTTTAGCTACCCCCTAGGGGTTTTTTAATTTTCTTGCTCCCTGGGCTAGTGTTTTTCCTCTTCCCCCAAATCTGTCACAACATTAAAAATGTTCTGTTCTTTTTTCTTAGCCCTTTTACCCTTTAATCCGTTGGTCTAGTGGGGTTCCCCATACCCTTTCTATTGCTTCAATAATACTGTTATTGTTGGAATAGGTCTCTTTTTTCGATAGCCCTTTTTTGGACTTGTGTTCTTTTAAAAAAAGATCTCTTATACTATACAAGGAATCACTGTACCCAATTCCCATAGACACAAAAATTCCTCTTTATAGCATGGGAACATCTTTCTCATATAAAAAAAAAGTGAACTTTTTACTGTGCTAAAAGCTACTTCAGTAAAGAAGTGCTACTTTTAAAGCTCACGAGTGTCCGACTGTTTTCTAAATTGCACCAACCCCGGGGCACCCCAACACCAACATCACTACTTAGTGGTCCCACGGGGGGGTCCAACTATCCCCAAACTTGCAAAACCCCCTAAACTGAAAAATTGTGTTGGACACTAGGAAGGTTCCAGTGCCCATTTCAGCCACTTGATGACCTAACTATGGTTAGGGGAACAGGCCCTTTTCCCGTGGCACAGCAAATTGCAGAACAGTTTCCTTCCACCCCCAATGGGTCCTTCGGAAGTGTATGTAGTGCAGAGTGAACCCTGCTACCCATTCTTGCTTTAAACTCTAATCAACCCTTTGTTTCCCCATTATTCTCCCCCTCTTAACTTTGCAAAAGGGGTGTGTTCAAGGCCTTCTACCAGAATGGAAAAAACCAGCACTGTCAACCCGCTAGTGGTGGGGGCCTGGAATAAAAGGAAACTGGGTATTTGCACATTTCCAAAAAGCCCCGACATTCTTCATTTCTGCCTGGACCTAAAGCCTTGGGGGGCCTCCGTATAGCAAATGGGGAAAAATCCCGGGAAATTGCTTCCAATACTGGGGGCTTAGCTTCCCAGCCCTAACTTTTCTCCAACCACCTTTTTTTCTCGAGGCCACTGTTTTTTCCACCATTTTGATTTTTAAGCCCACACAAACAACCATGTACTCATTTAACACATGTTTAGGTGTAAGAACCCTTGTATAAGAAAAAGTTCTGGTATCCCAAATAAAATTTTAAACCCAAAACAACTACGGTAAAAAACACCTAAATAAAGATACTAAAAATAATTTTTTAATAAAAATAAAAAAAAATTGAGAAAGAAAACGAAAAGACACCCCAAATAACCCTATCAAAACCTGTCGCCTAAAAATGGGGAAATCGCCCCAAAAAGGGGGCCCCCCACACGGGGAAACCCAAACTAACCCTGTCCCCAGCTACTCAAATAAAAAAGAAAAACACATAACCACAAATGGGGTGCACAAACAAAAAAAAATGCTGTGATAAAAAACAAAACAACAAACAAAAATAGTTTGATGTTCAAAAAACTAAATTGATGAGCGTCTAGAAAATATCAATAACCATAAATATTCCCCAAAATTTTCCCAAACCCTTTCCCCCCCAGATAAAGGGGTTATCAGGGAAAAATTGC
Organism: Phyllomedusa bahiana; assembly: GCA_025379985.1. Classification (NCBI taxonomy): domain Eukaryota; kingdom Metazoa; phylum Chordata; class Amphibia; order Anura; family Hylidae; genus Phyllomedusa; species Phyllomedusa bahiana. Next base: position 71,367 of record JAODAL010015307.1, read on the forward strand.
GTTATAACAAAAAAAAACGGAACATCTAAGGGAAAAAAAAAAAAGATGTAGCAATAAAATAACTCACGTCCCTTAAGATGGGAAAAAAGGGGTGGTAAGATAGAGGACGGGGGCCAGGATAACATTACAGATCCCCCCCCATCTGTTACTGAGACAAGTCCCCAAACGTTTAAAGTTACTGCTTGGCCCGCTCATAATCAGATAGGGGGATCTGTACATGAATTATCCTGGGACCCCCCTCCCCCTATCTTTCCCGCCCTGTTTTCCCTTTAAGGGAAATGAGTTATATTTTTTGCTACCTTTTTTTTTTTTCCCTTTAAAGTTCCGTTTTTGTTATCAACGCAATTTTTCCCAGATAACCCCCCGTTCTAGGGGGGGAAACCTTGGGAATATTGGAAATTTATGCGTTATTGATATCTTCCTTTACCATATCAATTAAGTATTATTGAAATCAACTATTTGTCTGTTTATTTTTATTTTTACAGCACTTTTTTTGTTTGTGCACCCTTTGTGGTAATGTGTTTTTTTTTTTTCATTTAGATGTAGCTAGGGGCAGGGTTAGTTTTGGTTCCAGTGTGGGGCCCCTTATTGGGGCGATTTCCCCATTTTTGAGGCAAAACAGTCTTTGATAGGGTATATTTGAGGGGGTCTTTTCGTTTTTTCCAAATTTTATTTATTTTATTAAAATTTTTTTTTTTATCTTATTCTATGTTATACCTGTAGTTGTTTTGGTCTTTAGCTCCACAACCCAAACATCAACATCAACTGGGAATCAGCAACATCCTACGTATAATGTAGACTGAAGGTACGTAAAAGCTGGTGGGAAAATAGAGTAATCATAAGAACAACAGGTAATGACATCAGCATTATCTCAAAAACGAGAATTGATCATATTTTGAGAATCAGCAGCACGAAGGGCGACATATATGTAGTTGGCTGCTCCAGTAGACTGGTGTCCTTTCAGCCCAAAAACTGTTGAAGCCATTCCCGATGAATGGCAAGAGCACAAATTAGGTGTATTATAAAGCACCCAGGCACTTTTTTAATGTGCCTAAATGCGGGGGCGTTCTGGAGGGTTCGCCCACACCTATATTCTACACATTTATACTTTTGTATGGCAAAACCATTATGTGGAACAGTGAAGAAAATTAAAAAAAGATGGCGCTCTTTTTGGAAAGAAAGTCTTTACGTTAAAACCCAAAATAAAAAATCTAAGGTCTCCCTGCGGGGTTGTTGGGCCCTTTTTGGGGGGCACAACACTCAAAAAAACAAAGGGTGGCTCTACCAGCCCAAAACACGCCGTGGGTTTCTCCTCCAGCCAAAATTGGGGAAAAGGGTACACCATAGTAAATCAGCAGCAAAAAATAGACCGGGCGCTCGTTTCCTGGAATAAGCCCTCATGGTAGACGGCGTTGGATTAAAAGGCTAATTTTAATCCATAGATATTAAAAAAGTGTTCACCTAGATAAAATGTGTAACACCCATAAAGTATTTCGTGCCTAACCGGCACTTCCTCAGATGATATAGTGTTACATCAGAAAGAAAGGACTGAACATCACACTTATTTAAATAGATAAATCGACTATGGTTGGCAGAAGTTAGAACCAATGCAATCCAATGTTACGTATATATTAAAACACTTCCACATGAAAGAGAAATTCAAAAAGAGTTACTAATTTATCAAGTTATTTAAAAGACTCTGGCCAATTGATACAATTACTGTCCGAATTGAAACTACACAAGGGATGTATACTCCTAACAATGGATGTCACAGCGTTCTACACGAACATTTCTCACAAATTAGGTTTGAGATACATTGAAAAAATGTTGAATATTGATGATGAATTGACTATTGCACAAAAGAATTTTCTTTTATCCGGTTTAAATTTTTTTAATCTAGTTAGTTTTAATCTAATTAAATTTTATCCGGTTTTAGAAAATAATTTTTTAAATTACAATGGCGCCATCTACCGGCAGGTGAAAGGGACAACCATGGGTACGAGGGTAACCCCCTCTTATGCGAATTTATTTATGGGGGCTTTCGAATTAGAGTATATTTATTCTCATCCATTTTTTAAAGAATATGTACCTCTACACAAGAGGTACATAGATGACCTCTTTTTTATTTGGACAGGCCTTCAAGATACAATGGAATCTTTTATTTTAGACCTGAACAATAACAACTAGGGCATCAATTTTACTTCGCACAGTGATTCTTTTAAAATTGTATTTTTAGATATTGAGTTTTCGCAGCAAGGGGGCGTTTTTACTACGGCAACATTTTGTTTTAAAAAGTAGATATAAATAGCTATATACATTTTAACAGAGCCCATTACAAGCCATGGATCATGAATATACCTTATGGCCAGTATAGGCAAGTACGTAAAAATTGCTCTGATGATGATATATGTAAAAAACAAACTGAACTATTAAAAAATAGTTTTCTAGAAAAAGGTTATCCCCTGAGATTACTAAATGATGCGGAAAAAAAAAATTGCACCTTTCAGCAAAAGGACTGCTTACCATACAAAAAGGTGCAAAACAAGAATGAACCCCCCAGAAATAAAAATTCTTCAGAAATCCGTAGGAAATACTCATTGATAACTCAATATAGTTCATCCCATATACAGATAAAACAAATACTGCAGAAATACTGGTCCCATAACACAAAAGAATCCTTTTTTAACCTTTTTACAACAAACACTGCCTGAACCCCCAATTCGATGTTTAAAAAGAGCACCCAATATTAAGAATATGGTTGCCCAAGCCTTGTTCGAGGTCCGAAGGGAAAGGAGAATCATAAAACTCAAAATGCAGGGAGCAGTGCATGGGGAAAACCAGTTCATGTTACTGTGCGCTTCTATTATCACTACTAAACTTGTATTTATCAATACCAATGTTTATTTTAAGATAAAATATAATTTGAATTTGCAAGAGCCAATTCGTTATCTTTTTAAATTGAATGTGAGTGCAGGCTTCAATATGTGGGTAGAACCACACGCCCGCTGCACTTGCGCCTAAATGGTCATAGATCTTACATAAAGAAAGGGGACATACAATAAAGTGTGGCTAAACATTTTAGGGAGCATCATTGCCAAGACACCACAAAACTAAAAATTCAGCCAATTGATCATGAACCACCTGAGGCGAATAATAAATTCCAGTTGCTACAGAAAAAATAAGTTTATTGGCTGTTTACATTGCAGACAGTTAATCCCAAAGGTCTAAATGAGGCGGTAGAACTTATTTATTAATTTATAAATTATTTTTTGTAAGGTGTGATTTTTTTTTTAAAAATACATTTTTGGCACATATTTAAATAGGCACATATTTTAGAGTCACCTTAGGCACCTTTAAGAATTTGTATCTACGTTTTTAAATTTTGACATACATTGTTTTTTTTCACTCTTCCTTTCTCCATTATATTTTTATGTCCATCTGATTACATTGAAGTAGTTTTTTAGAGATCGCTTTTTTACATTACTTTAAGACATTTTTTTGTTCCTAGCGTCTCTTTGGACACCCGATAGCCATTTGCAAAGTTGTGCCCTGCTTCGGACCTTATATATAACTTCATATAAAGTTTGTTCTTCTTTGTAATAGATTTTTTTACCCCTTGAAATCTTTGGTTTCCATTGGCTCATTAGTAAATCCCGCCGACACTGATGCTCTCGTGACACTACGAGTGCATCACTATTTGTATGTAAAAGAAGCGCCTCTTTTCCATAGACTAACATAGGACCTAATAGCTCCCTTGCAATTGGTGGGTTTATCTTTCCCTCTTTCCATCCAACCAATCAGAGGCTTTATATAGCTTCTCCCTGGCAACTAGGGAGAAACGCGTTATGTGTGTTACACATTTTATCTGGGTGAACACTTTTTTAATATCTATGGAATAAAATTATCCTTTTAATCCAACGCCGTCTACCACGAGGGCTTATTCCTGGAAACGAGCGCCTGGTCTATTGTTTAAAAGTGGTTTACTTGAGCCTGAATTGTCATTTTGGAGCTAGAAAGCGCCTAATCTATCACCAGCAGTAGAACAGATTCATAGATTCAGGTGCATTCTGCGCTACTAGTGTGCACAAAAAAGTTGTCGTCTAGGCACCAAAATACATACATGTCGCCCTAAATATCCAGAATAAGGTCTAAAATTCCAGTCAAGCACAATTTTTCTTTGTTCCTCATTTTAATTTTATCGTTCCATAATTGTTTGAGTTCATCATTTTAAGCCCTTCCCGACATAGGACGTATGCATACGCCCTAGCGGGAAGTGACGCATGCCATATCACCCGCGGCCGGAGTGAGCCCCGGCCGCGGGTGATTACCGCTTCATTACCGCAAACTGTCATGGTTGCGATAATGAAGCCGCAGGCAGGAGGAGTGAGCTCCTCCTGCCTGCTCCCGTCGGCTGCCGGCACCGATCTCCTGTCTGATGGTTCCGGGAAGTGAACGGCACTTCCCGTGGTCATCTGTGACATCACCATGCCCGCAATGCATTGTGGGCATGGTGACAGGTAGTTGTCATGGCGACCAGTATACAGTACTAGTACTGTGCACTGGCCTGCCTTCTAACAGCAATCTAATGAAAAAGTAAAACAAGTGTAAAAAGGTCAAAATAAATGTTAAAAGGGAAAAAAAAGCAAAACACAAACACAAAATATAAAATAAAAACACGTACACCGCTCTTTTCCCCTTTACAAACGCCAATCGCCCAAAAAAAATCAAAAATAAAAAGTACCTATAAATTTGTATCGACGCGTGCGTAATGACCTGCCCTATAAATCTGTCACATTAATTAACCCGCATGGTTTAACACCGTAAAAAATAAGTAAAAAACATTTCACAGTATTGGTTTTTTGTTACCCCGAGCACAAAAAAAATGGAAAAAAAAAGCGATAAAAAAACTCTAAAAAACTCCAATTCATCCCTTTAAAAAACATCCATTTACCCACAAAAAAATTTTCCTTCAGCTTTTTAACGGAAAAATAAAAAAGTTAGGGCCTTCAGAAGATAGCAATGCAAAAAAAATTTTTTTAACACAAAAAAAACAATTTTTTTTTTCAAAAGTGTTCAAAAAAAAAAAAATTATAAAAATTTTGGTATCCCCTAATCTACCCGACCCAAGAGTAAATCTAACTTGTCAGGATACTGACGATGAGCGTTTTTAAAATAAAAAAAATGCTAGGTTTTGCGTATTTTTTTCCCCCTTTTCCTTCCCAAAAAAGGGGTTTTTAAAAATGTTTCAAAAAGGTTTTGCCCCCCCCCAAAAAATTTCCAATAAAAATTTTAATTTTCACCGAAATTTAAACAAGCCCCAACCCCAAAGCTCCGTAACTGAAAAATAAAAAAGTTATGGTCTGGGCTTGGCGAGGGAAAAAAATTTTTCCCCCTTTTTTGAAAAAAAAAGTGTTTTTTTATTGTGTAAAAGCGTAAAACCTATAAAAAAAAAAAAAATTGGGTTTTGTTTTTAATATATCAATGCGAGTAAATCCCATGTCTTTTTTAACCACACGGTGCCCGCTTTTAAAAAAAAAAAAAAAAAAACTTAGGGGGGGAATGCTGTATTTTGTTAAAAATGACTCACAAAAACCAAAATAAAAAGTGTTCAAAGCTTTCATATGCACCCAAAAATTGGTACTAAAAAAAAACATCAATAATCCCGCAAAAAAACAAGTTTAAAACCCGCTCGTGAACAAAAAATTAAAAAAGTTATGGCTTTTTAGAATAGGACAACAAAAAACGCAATTTCTTATAGCCCCTAATTTATTGTGAAAAATTTAAATTTAAAACAAAAAAAAAATATATAAAATTTATATCATTGAAATTGTCCCAAATTTCCCCAAAGTAAATTTATCCTGTCACTTACCCCTTAGGGCCCGAACCCACTGAAAAAATTTAACCCAAAAAAAAAACAATGGTGGAACTCCCTTTTTTCCTTTTCTTTTCATAGCCCAATTAAAAAGTTTATTAGGGACCCCTGTCCCCTTTTAAAATGCACATTTACCCCCCTAGTTGAGACCCTTTAAAGGGGTATTGAATCCAAAATGGGGGGGGATTTTGGAAAGGGTTTCCCCTTTTTTGGTTTAAATTTTTGGGGGGCTTTCAAATGCGACATGCCCCAAAAAAATTTCTCCCTTTTTCAAAAGAAAAAATAGCGCCCCCTTCCCTTGTACCCCCTGCCTGCCCCCAAACAGCAGTTTACACCATGTAGGTTTTTTGGGGGGGAAAAAATTTTTTAAAATTTGGGATTTTTTTTTTCCAAAAAAAAAAAATTTTTTTAAAAAGTTGTTGGGAAAAAAAAAAAATTTTTTTTTTCCCCAAATTTAAAAAAAATTTTTTAAAAATTTTGGGGGGGAAAAAACCCAAAACCCCCCCCTTTTTTTTTTTAAAGGGGAAACCCAAAAAAAAGGGGGGGAAAAAAAGGGGGGAGTTTTTTTTTTTTTTTTTTTTGGGGGGAAAAAAAAAAATGGGAAAAAAAAAAAATTTTTTTTTTTCCAAAAAACCCCAGGGTTTTTAAAAAACCCAAAAAAAAAAAAAAATTTTTTTTTCCCCTTTTCCCTTTCCCTTTTTTTTAAAAAGGGGGAAAAAAAAAAAAAATTTATAAATTTTTTTTTTTTTTGATTTTTTTTGGGGGAAAAAAAAAAAAAACCAAAAAAAAAAATTTTTTTTTTAAAAATTTTTAAAAAAAATTTTTTTTGGGGGGTTTAAACCCAAAAAAATTTTTTAAAAAAAAAAAAAAAAAAATTTAAAAAAATTTTTTTAAAAAAATTTTTTTAAAAAAAAACCCTTTTTTTTAAAAAAAAAAAAATTTAAAAAAGGGGGGGAAAAAAAAATTTTTTTTTTAAAAAAAAAAAATTTTTTTAAAAAAATTTTTTTTACCCAAAAAATTTTTTTTTAAAAAATTTTTTAAAATTTTTTTTAAAATTTAAAAAAAAATTTTTAAAAATTTTTTTTAATTTTTAAAAAAAGTGTTTTAAAAAGGCCAAAAAGGGGGGGGGGTTTTTTTTTTTTTAAAAAAAAAAAAAAGGGGTTTTTTTGGGGGGGGGGAAAAAAAAAAAGGGGGGGGGGGGATTTTTTAAAAAAGGGGTTTTTTTTTTTTTTCCTTAAAGGGGGTTTTTAATGTTATCTTTAAAAAAGGGTTTAAAAAAAGGGGGGGGGGGGGGGTTTTAAAAAACCCCCAAACCCCAGGGGGAAAAAAAAAAAAATTTTTTCCCCCCCCAAAAAAAAATAAAAAAAAATTTTAAAAAGGGGTTTTTGGGGTTTTTTTTTTTTTTTCTTTTGGAAAAAAAGGGTTTTTTTTCTGGCCCCCCAAAAAAAAAAAAAAAAAAACCCCCCCCGGGGGGGTTTTTTTTCCCCAAAAAAAATTTTTTTTAAATTTGGGGGCCTTGCTTTTGGGGGGGCCAAAAATAACCCCCCTTTTTTTTTCCCCCCCCCGGGGAAAAAAAAACCCCCAAAAAAATTAAATTTCCCCCCAAAAAAAGGGGGGGGGAAAAAAACCCCCCCGGGTTTTTTTTCCCCCCCTTTTTTAAAAACCCAAAAAGTTTAAAAAAACCCCCTTTTTTTTGTTTTGGGGGAATGTTTTTAGGGCCCTTTTTTTTTTTAAAAAAAAAAATTTTTTCCCCCCCCTTTTTTAAAAAACCCCAAAAGCCGGGAGGAAAAAAAAAATTTTAAAAAAAACCGGAAAAGGGGGGAACCCCCCCAAAGGGGGGAAAAAAAAGGGGTTTTCCCCCCAAAATTTTTTTTGGGGGGGGTTTTTTTCCCGGAAAGGGGAAAATTAAAGGGGGACCCCCTTTTAAAAAAAGGGGGGGAAAAAAAAAACCCCCCTTTTTGGTTTTTTGGGGGGGGAAGGGGGGGAACCCCCGGGGGGGGGGGGGGGGTGGGGGGGCCCCCAAAATTTTTCCCGGGGGGCCCCCGGGGGGAAAAATTTGGGGGGGTTTAAGGGGGTTTTAAAAATTTCCGGGGGCCCAAAGGGGGGGTAGGAACCCCGGGGTAAAGGGGGGTTTTGGGGGGGTTTTTCCCCCCCCGGGGGGGGGGGGGTTTTTTTTTTTTAAAAAAAAAACCCCCCCCCGGGGGGGAAAAAAATTTCCCTTTTTTCCCCCCTTTTTTTTTAAAAAACCCGGGAATTTTTCCCCCGGGGGAAAATTTTTTGGTTTTTTGGGAAACCCCCTTTTTAAAAGGGGGGGAAAAAATTTTTTTTTTTTTTTTTTCCCAAAAATTTTCCCAAAAATCCAAAAAAAAGGGGGTTTTAAAAATTTTTTTCCCCCTTTTTTTAAGGGGAAAAAACCCCGGGGGGGGGGGAAAAAAAGGGGGGAAAAAAAAAAATTTTTTATTTTCCCCGGAATTTCCCCAAAAAAAAACCCGGGGGTTTAAAGGGGGGAAAAAAAAAGGGTTTGAAAACCAAAAAAAAGGGGGGATTAAAGCAAAAGGGGAAAAAAAAACCCTTGGGGGGAAAAGGGGGGGGAAAAAAGGGGGGGGTTTTTTAAAAGGGGGGGGGGGGAAAAACCCCTTTAAAAAAAAACCCGGGGCCTTTTTCCCCCAAAAAAAAAAACCGGGGGGTTTTTTTAAAAGGGGGGGTTTTTTAAACAAAGGGGTTTAAAAAAAGGGGGCCTTTTGGCAAAGGGGGGGGGCCCTTAAAAACCGGGCCAAAAAGGCCCGGGGGGGCCAAAAAACCCCCTTTTTAAAAAAAGGGGTTTTTAAAAGGGGGGGGGGGAAAAAAAAAAAAATTTTTAAAAGGGGGGGGAAAATTTTTTTTTTTTTCCCCCCGGGGCCCAAACCCCTTTTAAAAAATTTTCCCGGGGGAAAAAAAAAAAGGGGGGGGGGAAAAATTTTGGGGGGGGGGAAAAAAAGGGGGGGGTTCCCCAAAAAAAAAAACCCCCCAAAAAAATAAAGGGGGGTTTTTGGGGGGGGCAAGGGAAATTTTTAAAACCCCCCGGGGGGGGAAAAAAAAAAAAAGGGGGGAAAAAATTTTTAAAAAAAAAAAAACCCCGGGGGGGGGTTAAAGGGGGGGGGGTTTGGGGGGGGGGGGGGGTTTTTCAAAAAAGGGGGGGGGTTTGGGGGTTTTTTTAAAAAAAAAAGGGGGGGGGGGGGGGTTTTGTTTTAAAACCCCCAAAAAAAGGTGGGCCAAGGGGGGGGCCGGGGGGTTTTTGGCCGGGGGGGCCCGGGGCCCCGGGGGGGGGGATACCCAAACCCGGGGGGGGGAAAACCCCCTTTTTTTCCGGGGGGGGGAAAAAGGGGGAACCGGGGGTTTTGGGGGGGGTTTAAAGGGGGGGGGTTAAAAAAAAAAAAAAAAAAAAAAAAAAAAAAAAAAAAAAAAATTTTTTTTTTTTTTTAAAAAAGGGGGGAAATTTCCAATTTTTGGGGGGGGCTTGGGGGGCCCAAAACCCCGGGGGGTTTTTTTTAAAAGGGGGGCCCCCTTTTGGGGGGGCTGGGGAGGAAAAAGGGGGGTTTTAAAAAAGGGGGGGTTTTTTTAAAAAGGGGGGGGGGGGGGGGGGAGGGGTTGTATTGGGGGGGGAGGGGAAAAAGGGGGGGGGGGTTTTTGGGGGGGGGGTTTTTAAAGGGAAAGGGGGAAAAAACCGGGGGGGGTTTTTAAAAAACCCCCCCCCGGGGGGGGGGGGGGGGTTTTCCCCCGGGGGGGGGTTTTTGGGGGGGGGCCCCTTTTCCCCCCCCCTTTGGGGGGGGGAAAAAGGGGGGGGAAGGGGGAAAAAAGGGGCCCGGGGGGGGGAAAACCCCAAAGGGGGAAAAAAAAGGGGAAAAAGGGGGGGGGAAGGGGGAAAAAAAGGGGCCGGGGTTTGGGCCCCCGGGGGGGTTTTTTAAAAAAAAAAAAAAACCCCCCAGGAAAAAATTTCCCCTTTTAAAGGGGGCCCCCCCCGGGGGGGGGGGGGCCCAAAAGGGGGGGGGGAAAAAATTTCCCCCCCTTGGGGGCCCCCAAAAATTTTTTTTTTCCTTTTTTTGGGGGGCCCGGGGGGGGGGGGGGGGGGGGGGGGGGGTTTGGGGGGGGGGGCAAAAAGGGGGGGGGGAAAAAGCCCCGGGGGCCCAAAACCGGGGGAAGGGGGGGGGGCCCCCCCCCCCGGGGGCCCCCCCCCGGGGGGAAAAGGTTTTTTGGGGGGGGGGGGCTTAAAACCCCGGGGGGGAAAAGGGGGGGTTTTTTTTCCCCAAAACCCCCCCTTTTTTTTTAAAAATTTTTATTTCCCAACCCCCCCCCCTTTTTTTTTAAAGGTTTTTTATTTTTTTTTGGAAAAAAACAATTTTTTTTCCCCCCTTTTTTTGGGGTTTTTTCCCCAAATTTTTTTTAAAAGCCCCCAAATTTTTTTAAAAAGGGGGGGCCAAAAACCTTTCCCCCCCCTTTTTTTAACCCCCCCCTTTTTTAAAAAATTTAAAATTTTTAAAACCCCCTTTTTAAAAAAACCTTTTTTTTTAAAAAAAAAGGTTTTTTTTTTTTTTTTGGGGGGAAAATTTTTTTTTTTTATTGGGGTTTTGGGGGGGGGGGGAAAAAAAGGGGGCCCCCCCGGGAACCCCGGGGAAAAAAAATTTTAAAAAACCCCCGAAACCCTTTTTTTCCCCTTTTTTTTTTAAAAATTTTTTTTTCCCCCCAAAAAAAAAAAATAAAGGGGTTTTAAAACCCCCGGGAAAAAAAAAAAGGGGAAAAGGGGGTTTTTTTTTTTGGGTTTTTCCCCCCAAAAAAAAAAAAATTTTTTTAAAACCTTTTTCCCCTTTCCCCAAAAATTTTTTGGGGGGGAAAAAAATTTTTTTTAAAAAAAAATTTTTTTTAAATTTTGGGGGGGGGGGAAAAAATTTTTTTTTTTTTTTGGGGGGGGGGAAAAGGGGGGTTTTTACCCCAAAAAAAACCCTTTTTATTTTTTTTAAAAAAGGGGGTTTTTTGGGGGGAAAAAAATTTTCCCAAAATTTTTTCCCGGCCCCAAAAAAACCCCCCCCCCCTTTTTTTTTTACCCCCCCTTTTTTTTCCTTTTAAAGGGGGGAAAGGCCAAAAAAAAAAAAAAAAATTTTAAAAAGGGGGGGGGAAAAAGGGGGGGGGGCCCCTTTTTAAAACCCCCCCAAAAGGGAAAATTTTTGGCAAAATCTGCATACATCACAAATTAAAAAATCAGCAACATATACATAAATAATCACTGATTTTTTACCATTCATATACATTATATTATAATTTTGCTGTGGATCTTTTATGCAGATTTACCAGTAAATATTTGCAATCATCTATCGGTCTTGATGGGTTTCAGTACCTGACAACGGTGTAGCTAAAGGCTCGCCAGCACTGGTAAGCAACATGCTCCAATAATATATGAAATATGCGACCAGAATTCTAGTACTATCACTGCAAAACAAAATCTCTAGTCTTTAAAATGTAACCTTTATTCTTAATCCTTTAAAACTCTTTTTAGTCCAAAAGATAATAAGTATGTATATTTAAGAACAATTGTCACTTAACAATAACCAATCCACCAATGAAGCACCGATTATGTGAGTCCTATATGTGAAATATATGAAATATATCACAAATGAAAAATATCAATGTTACATTCACAGTTTGAAGACCATCAATTGACCCATTTGAAGTCCATCAATCAAGTACTTCAGATGCCAGGCAGTTAAATGAACCATCTTTTTTCCAGATACTAAAGTACTCAAAAGCTGAAACAATAAACATGCCAGCATGGGGGACTGATATCACACTCTCCTTAATTACTCCTTCCTAGCTTTGAGGATATCGCCCCAAAAGGGGCAGCTTCACTCATATGACGGCCCAACCCTAAAACCCATACCCTTCCCACTTATCTTGAGTGAAACGCATTATATGGAGGTTGACTCTATGGGGAGAAACAGTAAACTATTTTTGACATATTTATAGATCACTGTGCCCTATATCCCGCTGTATACTAGAGGTCAACTTATCTGTATATCACTATATGCTACCCTGGTGAGCTCCGGTTTTGTAAGGGGGGGGAAGCGCGTTGGGAGAAGTAACAAGAATCCATCCCTACGGACAGCTTTGGGGGAGGGGCATCGTCTGAGTGGAGCCGCCCTTTTGGGCCGATGTCCCCACAGCTAGGAAGGGGTAATTAGGGAGAGTGTGTTATCATTCCCCCTGAAATGTGTATTGTTTCAACTTTTGAATGCTTTAATATCTGGAAAAAAGATGGTTCATTCAACTGCCTGGTATCTGAAGAACTTGATTGATGGACTTCAAATGGGTCAATTGATGATCTTCAAACCGTGAGTGTATATTGATATATTTCATATATTTGACATATAGGACTCACACATTGCATTTTCATAATCGGTACTTGTCGGCACTGGTGTATAACTTGTGTCCTCTTCCCCTAGGCAAGGAATCTTCATGGCTGTGGACTACTACTTTTTAACAACAGGTTTTCTACTGTAACGGATATGGTAGTGGATCCTCTGAACCACCACAAGCGATGGTATAAGCCACGCCAGGGAGCGGAGTCTAAGTAGGTCTGGTTTTCATCAGAGCCCGCCGCAAAGCGGGGTTGGACTTGCTGCGGCGGATTACTACCAGGTCGCTACCCCTGACGTGACTTCCTTGCGGTGGCAGCCGAGGTGCTGCGCAGTACAGAATCGTGAAGCAGGCTCGTAGTCGGGGACAGGCAGAAGGTCAGTACAGGCGGCAGTGGTTCGTAGTCGGGGACAGGCAGAAGGCAGAAGTTACGGTACACAGTAGAACAAACAAGACACTCTGGAACGCTGGGATGGAAACAGGAGCGTGGCGAGGTAAGTGGGACATAGAGCTGCTGGGGTGTCCGCAGCCCGCGTCCCGGGATGCGGCGCTGGCCGCAGCAGAGAACGCAGCGGCAGTGCGGGTGTGCCTGCGACCCGACACGGGGGTCGCAGGGACACCCGTAACAGTACCCCCCTTTGGCCTCCCCTCTTTTAGCCGCATAAAACCTAGACAAGAGACCCCGATCCCAGGATGTTCTCCTCCGGCTCCACACTTTCCTCCGGCCCA